>VYWZ01000240.1:0-19085 GCA_008711595.1 Fusarium xyrophilum | reverse complement strand
CTATAGACCGTATGTGGGCTGGAGGCAGTGAAAGGGACGATGCGAAAAGGGTTGGTGAGGCCAAGGGTATCTGGGGAAACAAAGAGAAAGCCGAGGGGGAGAATCGGTGGTGTTTTTGGTGGCACGGGACAGGCTGGAGGGGAGCGGGGCAGAGGGGATGGGAGGGGAGGAAAGGGAACGGTGGGCGCCAGAGAGTGGGCAAGAGACGGAGTATAAAAAGCTGTTGGTAACGAGGGAAAAAGGACGCCGGGGGACAGGGCCTAAACATAGATCGAGTACTAGTGGAGAGGTAGAGCCTTAGGTGGCGACGCAGGTGAGGGACGGACTGGCCGTGTTGGGTCAGGTCTCCCTTTTCGAATCCCAAAGACAACTTTTCGCTGACTGAGCGCGTGGGTACAAGCCCAAATTGATAAGTTTAGAGCAAGGCAGAGTGGGAAGAAGAGCGAAGAGGTTGAGATGAGGAATATGCGTGCATGAGTGCGGCAGGATGCGCTATGCTACCTAGGCATGCATTCAGTGGCATGGATTTGTTTGGGTAGGTTCTGGATTGGATCTTTTTTCCTCCTCTGCGGTCACCTGTTTCTGCACTGGCTGCTGAGGCTTATGCCGGGGTCAAATGGTGAAGGAGCTTCTGCAGTCACATCGACTTTGATTGAATGAAGCCCGTAATTCACGCTGGCAAGTTTGAAAGTCAAGCACTTTGCTTTGTCGATTTTGAAAAAGCGCTGAGCACAAAGTGATGGATAGCAGGCGTGTACTTGGTGCTGGGGGAGTGCGGGCATGGAGGCTGGCGCAAGGCGGGTCGGGGCGGGGTGCTGGCTAGATGGAACACACTCGTGACAGCCCGTTGACAGGATGCAGCCAGAGGTCAAGGATAATACAACGAAAAGCTGTTGCAAACCAAATGTTGAGGGAGCATAAGACAGCAAAAGGAAAGTGAATAGGTGCAAGGGGGAGAAAGAAGACGACCAGTGATGTAGTTCACGTGAAAGAAATGTACTTACGGTAGTCTGTAATGCAGTCGACGGGCAGTGATGACGACGTGGAGTTGGTGACCTCGAGATCTAGTTACGGCTGCTAGCACTGACCGATCGTGAGATGCGTCAGATTTTCGACTAATAAGGAACAAAGTGACAAGGGCCTCTGATGTTTGTTGGAGAAGGGGAAGACGTAATCTGACTGACTTGACACGAGGCAGGGTGGTTGCTTGTGTTCAGGTGAGTGCAATCCGGTGCGGTGCAGTACTGTGCTTTCGGCGGCGTATGTGGTGGTGCAGCGGCTATGTACTGTGGCAGGTCCAGGCAAGAAGCAAGTCAACTTGAAAAGCGGCGATCGATGGTATCGGGCAGTGTAGGCCGGATGAGGCTCTTGTTTCTGGATTTTCGAGTTTGACGAAGGTTTGCAGAAAGCATCGACGAACGGATGAGTGCACTGCAGCAACAGAAGGCAGCGGCGGTAGCGAAGAGTTAGATTGAGAAGCGGCTCGAGCGAACAGACGTAACGCGGATGCGGCTTGCGATGTGGCCCAGAACGGAAATTGTCAAGCCAATATGAAGTCTGAAAGCCCCAAAAGCATGCCAAGGGCGATAATTGAGAATAATGGAATATGATGGCAGAGGAGGAATGCTTGACGTCCAGTGAAATGAGCTGGCTGAGCTGGGCTGGACTGAGCTTTGCTGCGATGGTGCTGAGCTCTGCTGGGCTGAGGAGCTGTTCTGAATGGGGCTTGGGCGCGAGGACCTAGTCTAATGTTGCGGAACCTGACTGGGAGAGCTTGGGTGGATCCAACCTAGGCGAACGACGGCCAGGTAGGAACTTGAGATGACACCCAAGAATCAGTGTCTCGGATGGTACCTCTCTTCCACTTAGGCACTTATACTGCTGCAGCTCGAGGTGGTGCTTGAAAGAGTAACTCGCCGGGACTTGCGGGGCGTCTTCTGCTTAATCGATACAGAGTGACGGCATGGGCATGGGCATAGGTAAGGGTAGAGGCAAAAGTCAACAAGAACCTCTAGAGTTAAAGATTAAGGTCTATCGTTAGCCTAAGACGGTTGTTTGTGTTGAGTAAGACGTGTACCGGTAATGAAGTGGTTTGGGAAAGATGGGGAACGCTGTTGGTGTGGTGGGGGGGTCAACCAACAAAGCTTGAGCAGAGAGCGACAGCAACATAGATTCTGCCATGCGTCTCGTTGCCAGGCAGACATGGATGTCTCTTGATACACTACAGTTTCCAGACACGAGAAGCAAAAGATGCAAGCTATTCCGGACATGGGGCCTTGAGTCGTGAGGAATACGGATGTTATGTGGTATTGCATGTAGGTAAGGTACCTTAGGTTGGGGGCGAAATGGCGGGGATAGGGAGTATCACTAGTTGGTATCCGTAACTGCAGGTTTATTTTAACTGAGTACTAAAGTACCTAGGCACCTAGGTAAGCACCTAGGTAAGCACCTAGGTTTAGGCCTGGTGAGCTTTCAAAGTGGGAAGCTACTAATAGTATTAACTTTTGGGGAAAGTAGTCGCCAGCGGATGGCTCCAGCAGCACAAAGGATTGGGCAATTACAGTTATGCTGAATTAAGGTAGCCATCCTGGATTACGAATTTGATGTTGTTTGGGAATCAATACCACCTGCTACCAAGTAGGCGTCGAGCCGGTTTCAATTGGCACGAAGAAAAAAACATGAATGTCTTGTGAGCAACTTGACGCCCATTCAAGGAAGACCCGCAGCGTTGGGCTTGCTCATGTGCCCATCTTGCGACTGGTCTGGAGGCATAGGTAGTTGGGAGCAAGGCCAGGTACCCAGGCGCTAGAGTCCGGCAGGCGAGAGTTTCCCTTGTCTTGCAGCAATGAACCTGGCTCTAGCTCACTGAGCACCAAACTGTACCCAGAGTTGGGTAAGGTCGATGAGGTGCCGCAGGGTAAGGTACCTACGCAGTAGTCTGTACCAATCAGACAAGGATTCAATGGCGCTGATGTATGAAGGTGTACAAGCAAAGCACCTTCACATTGTGGCTATCATATCCAGTAAATGTCGTTGTATTTTTATGTTTTTCATTCATTTATATCCTGACAGCCAGATGCAGCTGATACTCGATACATCTGCCCATATACCTTAACGTCGGAGCAAGGTACAGAAAGGTACGGGCTGTACTGAGCAAGATGTTCGGTTTTCTTTTCACGTCAAAGCGAAATCATTGTGAGAATATCACGAACCATAATATTATGTTGGTAGCCATCATATAAGACCTAGTATATCTCAAGAAGGAAGAGAAATCAGCTCAGTCTGGATTGAAGTACGACGTAGCCAAGGCTAGGTGGTGGGCTAGGCAATGTAATAAAGCATTGATCATTAGCTGGCACCTGATGTCCTGAAGATACAGGGAGGGGTGTTGCCTTCACGATGCAGTGATCGATATATGTATGTACTACAAGCTAATACAAGTACATGCTGGTAGGTAGTGCTAGGGCTAGAAATAGTCGATGAACCCCGTGTGAAACCGAGAAGTCAAACTCGAATTGACATACAATAGGCATTCGAATGTCCTCGGATGTGATATCCACCAAGCCTCAAGTTGAACCGATAGCCCAACGAGCATTTTAGTTCACATGATTTCCAAAGTGGTCTGGCCCAACTGAAGTTCAATTCGCCAACAACCAGCAGATGTCACGTCACGTCACGTCACTCTACGTAATTACAGCAAATTGCCTCTTCCGTCCCGCCTCATCTCAAACCTCCTTGACTCGAGATCTTTTATCCATACACGGCGAAGCTAACAAGACAGCCCAGCAAGCGGGTTGAGATATCTGCTCACCAAGGCATGTATGTTTGTTGAGCCAGCAGCGCAAGTACAACTACATTCCCATGTTCCGTACCTGGCAACAAATTATCAGGGATTATCATCGCTAGATCTTTAAGATGCCCGAAATGTTACCAGTGTTCAATCTATCGATCAAAAAGCAACGTTGGCGACAAGGGGGTTGTCGGAGAGAGACAGCTAATAGCCCCTGCAACTCCCCTGGCGTTGGCCCGAATCCACCGGGTTTTCCTTCAGTCATCATCAGAGTAGAAAGTCGAGATGACGATGGACGCTTTCTTACACTGAGCACATGCACCTGCGGGGCCGTGGCACGGTGAGGCTGGGTGGATCCCCTGACGTCTAAAACTTTGGAACCTCGATAGATATCCCATGAAGCAGTGGTTAAAGGTTGCTATTGTTGTGCCCTAACGGGTTCGTCCACAGGAGCCACCCTAATCCTGAGGGATATCGGGCTTTTCGAAGGAGCTGAGGCCTGACTTGGACAGCTTGGGGGTTCACCCTCAAATCGACGCACAGCATGAATATCAGCTTGCCTTTGGATCTGTTCATCCCAGTGCGACCGCAACAGACAATTCCCGTCTCTCATGAGCCATGAAGTGGTTGGATGGTAGGATGGCTGGTCGACGATTGGTGGGTGTCGAGGCTTGATTAAATGGTGGTCAACGTAGATACAGGGTTACTTAAGTGTCAACGCCAACGGTGATCTGCCTCGGGCCAATCAATGGGCCGGACGTCATGCTGAGGACGTCATTCTGAACAGACCAACTGTACGGATACAGTGCCAGAAGTGCTTTATGCCCGTGGATTCAGTTTAAATATACAACAACCAAGCCATGCGGTGTCGAAACGGAAGATAGATCTTGCACAGACGGACGGACGGGTGGACATACCGTTTTAGAATGACAGGCGAGGTCACGCCAAAAGCCGATGCGGCCACGGCACATGGATGGCTAGCACCTCACCACGAGACAACGTTCCCAATAATTCAATTCAAGTAAAAATTCAAGTCAAAAAAAAGCAAATATAGGCTCTTTTTACCCCACTTTTAGACTTAGTAATATATATCAACCAATGAATATGAGAGAAATAAGATAAAAATTGCCTTTGCGGACTTGAATTGTGACTTGAATTGAGTTGTTGGGAACGTTGCCACGAGACCGTGATCTTGATGACGCTCATCAAATAGCCTAGCCTCCAAAGGACTCGAAACACTAACCAACGCCCTAGTCATCCATCAAAGCCCCCGGGCACGTCTCCACTTAGAGCATGCTGACCACAGAATCGATGGCGGCTCTGGGCCACTCAGAGGCTCGTGGCAGTCGCGGAACCTGGGCAATCATGCTAGGTGGGTGGAGGACTGCGGAATGCAGACGGTCATGAGACCCCTCATATACAACGCTAATGGCCATGGCCAAGTTTAGGTTTGTGAAAAGTGCAAGGTGCATCTGATCAACATGAAGGGAAGAAAAGGGGTCCCTGATCACTATAGCCAATCGTCAAAGTCGTCAGAGCAAAGTCGAGGTCCTCACAAGCTGTTTTGACGACCTGGAATCAGCCATTGGAGTCTGAAACTAATGAAGCATCGTTGCTTAGAACAGCTGCTTCTCCGAGCCGCCAAACGGAGGTCAATAAACACCCTCGCGGCTCAATTGATATACTAGAACTCGGCAAATACTCTTAGAGGCCCGCCACGATTCACCTTGTCAAGTAAGGACTCTCTCTCCATGTAACATCATAGGGGAATAAAACACATCGCCAAATTGGGCTGACCGCGGTGACGCCGGGAAACGAATCAATGATATGGATGAGGGGTCTATGGTCTCCAATGTCTTAACATATACGGTTTCACGGGCCAAAGAGAAGGCAACGCCACTAAACATGTCAGCATGACTTTGGCGGCGCCTTTTGGTTCCAGATATTGGGTCTCCAAGTCGTGATAACTATCTCCAATTCTATGTCACCTGACATGTGGACGAGTGGAGCTGAAGATTGGACAGGTCTAGGACGACTAGGCTACTAGGATGGGTCCGTCCATTTCAACGTCGTAGATCGAGGCCGATTGACAAAATTAACGATGAGACGACTAGAGACCGCGACGACAAAGTTCAATACTGAGACCAAGCCATTGCTAGTGAATTGTTAGGTAGAACTGAGGTGTGTCTTTCGCTGACTATGACTATGACCAGCAGTGTCTCAAATTCACATGAAGGTTGAGGGTAAAAATATAGGTATTCGAGACGACGGCAGCCAGGGGCTATCTTTACATACGTTGATCTTTCTAACTGCACATAACGCACCCAAAAATGGGCATCGTCGTTGGATGCTCGGGAGCCATGCCAGCTGTCAGGATGATATCGAACGTTTGTACGGAATATGAAGACGGCTTGTAATGGGTTGTTGATATTTCAGCCCAGTTTTCAGCCTCACTGGTAGCGCTCATATTCAAACTCTTCCCTCTTTTTTCCCCCTGGATGTTTCGCTTGGTCAGTGGGACTGGCATTATCGAGTTTCTAAAACTTAATTGGAGTCCGAGCCCCCCTGTAGCAGACACGTCGATAATGATCCGGTGTTAGCTGCGTGGTTCACGAGCTTGTTAATGTTAGTCGATATATTTCAGTACCTTATAGTACTCCGTACGTGCTCAGTCACTCGAGCCAGTTGTTATACCGAGTTTCCCCAACGCCCCCTCGCACAACTCAACAAGGGTTCACCGGCGGCTTTGTCGATCCATGGCACAAACCAAGTAGAGATCCGTGAGACCCTATCCTCATGTAAACCCTACAAGTGAGATGGTAATTGCCTGCATATTTCATTCACCCGAGCTGCTGTTCCGCATACTCGGCATGTGACAAAACATGCTGGCTAAAAGCCGAGAAGTTATAAAAGCTTGAAAACAAACCTCGACGCTATAAATCTGATCCTCAGGGCGGGGACGTACTTTTTCACATTGGCCTTGAGGCAAAGGCATGTGAACAACATGATGAGGCTGGGTTACACGCAAATTGAGGACTGTAATTGACTTCCATCAGAGGATATCACCAAGCTGACTTTCCCCTTGCAGGAAGTGAAACACTTTGGAAGCTTGAACTGAGGAGCGGAGAGCTTACCCATTGTCTAGCCAGTGAGCATATCCACGTACTAGAGGATGGCATGCTGTACAGACCCTTTAGGGACTCCATTAGTCTATGACAGTATCTGAAGAGACCGACACCTCCAGCACCCCTGCAGGAACGACTTCATGCTGCCCCGTTCAAAGCATTGTTGAGTTCTTGTCGTAGCGATACATCCTTCTCCTAAGCCAGCCCATGGTTTTCATCGCCAAATTACTACCTAAAAAGCAGCCCTAATACACGATTTCATATATATCGTGCCATATATGAACTCTCTCGTAACCCCATTGGCTCATTAGCGCCAGTCTCACTCACTTATTGCTACATCGCCACCACGGCAAGTTGTAGAGCGTGGCTGGAAATGGCAAAGCGTTATATTATTTCACTGCCAGAGGCTCCCCTCGTCTGGCAATGCAAGAGTTGATATTGTGTGCAGTATGGTCCTAGTATGTTCTTATGCAAGTAGTGATGCTGCTTGGCATATATGACTGCAACCCGGGGCTTTACCCAGGTTCCCCGGTTCCAAAGTTTCTCTTGTACTCTGTACAGAGTATGTATCTATGATCTGACAAATGTAATAGAGTTATCTCTTTTACATTCCCATATCTGCCAGGGCTTCTTTCTTCCATACTGGACGAATGATGTGGATATGATGCCTCTGGCTGGATATAAAAGTGCATTTCCACTGTTGTACGGATAATACATGCTCTATTGATTGATTGTCAGTCATAGAGCAATGCTAATCACATGGCCGTCCGTAAGCATATGTAACCCCCCCAAAGAAACAAAACCCAGCCAGCCAAAGGACACACTCATCTCATCAGTCCTACAGTAACAGCTCACGGCCCCCCTAACCCCTGTGCACACGCTTCCCCTATCCAGCGACGTGCATCTTCTTGATCCAAACCCTGGCCATTCTCCAGGTACAAGGCATCGGGAGGCCACAGCGTTGTATTTGCACGGCCGTGATCCTTGAGATTTTATCCTTATTTGACTTGAATATGTATGTATGTGACATAGCATGAGCATGTGCCCTGACCTAGACTGCTCTGAGGTGAGTCCTGCCAACGCAACGTTTTTGGATGAAACACATATCAAGCCTGGGATATCGAATCACGCCCAAGTTAACACAACATTTCTGTCATGTTCAGCTGGCGCACGAAAACATCGATTGGCTTCCGGCTATCCAGGAGAGTGTGGAATGTTAACACAATGCAACCGTTGCAAGCAATAGAGTCAGAACTTTTCCCTAGATTGGTTCATTTGGCTCCAAACCCATGGCTGTACGGGTATCTGGACAAACTTTGGCTGGTACAAGCTGGTATCCTGTCGATGTGCTTAGGCAGTGAGGCAAAACTCCGACGAGAACATGTCCGATCTGACAAATCAAGTCCCGAAACTTGTCATGTCACATTGGTGTAATTGAGGCTACCCTATATGCTAGGATCTACGTATCCTTCTCTTATGATAAGCTTGTCTCACGTTATGTATCACTAGCTACATAGTATTCTACAGCAACAACCCATCACCACGATGAAGCAAAGAACTCATGGTGCCAATCGATGCTACACAGCTTTCTGAGAGCCTCACTTTGAGCCGGGATATGAAAGCATTATGAAGTCCAGGCCTCTTTCATCGACTTGAAAGCTGGCAAACCGAGATGCTTGTTGAAAGAAGCAAGCAAACACGCCCATCATTTGCATGACTTGTCAAAACCAAGTGCCTGATCATGAAACACATCATGATCAGCATGTTAACCCCTGGGGCGCCACACTGATGGTAGCGTGGTAATGTTACTCGCTGAGAAGACATCTCTTAACCAAACATGTGAGCTCGTCCAGGCGGCAAGATTTACAATACTAGTCTTCATCGTTGACTTTGTCAGCAACCATATCCTTGGCAGTGTTGATAACCTTCTCGGGAGGTCGCTCGACATGCTCAGCAGGAGTTCCAATGCCACTAGGGATAGGGGACAGTTGTGCGCTCACAACTCCGCTGCTAGGAACATGAATTTTGATATCTTGAGGTGACCCAGGGACGATCTGGGGATCCAGGCCAGGAATATGTATACGCTTGGCCTCATTTTGATATGCTGCTGGGATGATCTCGATGATCTCGTCGCGTGGAAAATTGATGACTGGGATGTCAGTGGTAGAGCAGTGCATTAAATAAGCGTAGAGAACTCGAAGCACAGATTCGTGGGCGATAATGAGAAGGTCGTGCTGTTCTCTCTCGAGTTCGAGAATGATGGGCTCCAGGCGGACAGCCAGATCATGGTATGACTATTGACAATTAGCATCGAGAAGATGACCGACCTCACCAATCCGTAATTGAAGCATACCTCTGCACGCGGATACCGGTGGTGGTAAGGGTCTAATTCGTGCTTTTCCACCTCATCGGGGTAGATCTGGCGAATCATACGCTCTGACATCTTCTCGCACACGCCTGGGTTGATTTGACTGAGTTGTGTTCGCTGACGGACCTTGTAGCCTTTCTCCTTCAGGACGTCAGAAGTTTGCACCGTACGCATACGAGTCGATGTCCAAACGGTGAGTGGTGGTAGAGGCACATCTGGACCCCCTTCCTCGATGTTTGTCAGGCGCTCCTGCTCTCGATGCTTCAAAAGAGCCTCGGACATTTTTTGGGCATAATCTCTTCCATCTTGGGACAGAGGGGCATCGGCTTTATACGAGTCTTCTTCTGCTGTGGTACCAGCCCGGGCAAAGAAGGTCTTCCGTGACTTGATATGCAGGTTGGTGAGGTAGAAGACGATTCGGTGAGCAAGATAACTGAAGCTGACGTTGTTGTAGAAGAACTTTTCCCCAGCGTTGATCATCTTGATGTAGTTCAACTCCTTTTCGTTCATGGTTTCAAATACGGGAATCTTCATCTCAATTCTCTGAAGGTATAGCTTAGCGGCTTCATCAGGTTCCATACCAGCGAACTGCAGTCAACATTCAGCATTAGTCGCAGTAGGTTCAGGGAGATGATATGTACTCACGTCTGGGGACGAGATCTTGACATTTCTCGCATTCTCACGAAGGATGCGTTCATCATCGACAAATGACTCGATGAAAAGAGTCTGCTGTGTCAGCGGTTTCTGAGACCCGACAAGATGGGTGGTGACTTACTTGAACATCGTGCTTCGCAAACTCCTTGGCCAGCGAACGCCGTCCATTAGCAGTAGGGTTCACTGCATCGTAAATGGCGACTTGCCCATTGTCGTGATTCAGCCAGGAGTATATGTCTTCACGGCATTTCTTCAGGATTTTCTGGCGCAGAATGACAGAGGCAGGCGATGCGTTGGGGAAGAAATAGTCATCGGGAATGGATCCATCGGGGCCAACAGTTGCTCGACGGTAGTCGCCGAGGTGAAAGATACGAGACTTCACGCCAAGCCATCCTAAATAACGTGCCATGGAAACACATATATGTCTGGAAGGTTTGTTAACTCAGACCAGTCACAGAATCATAAAACCTACGTTTTCCCACGTGCAGGCGGTCCAACCATGACAATTGCAATGCGGCCAGAGTGAAACAATCGGCCAGACATGGTACTGTAGAGCTGAGCCGGGGCCAAGTCTTGACCATGAGGAATATCATGAATGGCATCAATAAATGTAGAGCTCTTGCGACGGTATCGAGGGGCATTGGCCGCAATCTCGGCGGTTCTGTCAACATCAGCTTCATCGCTATGACGACTAAGGTAAAAATATACATGCATTTGACGAAGGGTTCGAAGAAAGACGGGGGTCGACATAAAGCTAGACTCCAAATCACAGGGTTCCGTGATTCTAGGAATCAAGATGGTACCGATTCGAAGTTGAAAGATAAGGAAATTGTCTAGACACAGGGACGGACGAGCGAAGGCAAGATATGAGCAAGGATAGCAACGTACAGAAGAGTATCCATCTTGTCTCTCGTCGGCGATGCCCTATACGAGATGCTTGTATGGCAAGATTTGAGTGAGAGGAAGGCCGTATTCGAGAAACTGGAGACTTTGAGGCTCAGCCAAAACGACGGCTGGCGGTAACCTGGGAGTATAGAGACTGTCCAGGCTTTCGTTGGGTTCAGATAAACAAAGTCCTACTGGCGGTAGAGCGAGGAAAAGAGGACTGCCGTGCCCTATTTTTGGCGAAGCCCCCAACAGCCTCGATCGTTGAGTGTGATGGATCTTCAACAAGGGTGAGTGAGCCTCAAGAAACAATTAGTGGCAGAAGCCGGTCTTTGCCGGCGGGGTCAATATTTCAAAGCGAACAGGCCGGTCGTCTGATGCTACTACGATGGAGCCTTGGGTTGATCAGAAGGAAGTTTCGTATTTGGAGTGAACAAAGAAGCAGAGAGTAGTAATCGGTTGGCGTTGAAGAATAGTAGGTACCTAAGGTACAACAGTCATGCCACAGGAGGGGAGTTGGAGATCAGGTGCATGTACTCCTCAAAGTATCTATACCCACAGGGAGGAGACGTCATATCTCGGATATGCGCTGTAAAGGTAGTAGATGCGAACCCCAAATCCCTGAGATGAAACCGCCGGGAAGTATACATACAGTATCTTGCTCTACTCTTAGAACACAGCCGCTTCTGGCGTAGCCAACCCGATTTACAGTAAACAGCTGGGACGCCTTAGTACTTTCCATCCCCCCCCCTTTATCCGCAGCTGTAGGGTATCCTCGGGCGTTGGGCTGTGCGAGCCACAATCTCTCGGGATGGACAGTTGGAAAGCGCCCGCGCCACAGCCGACTCCGCGTCGTAGGTGGCTCGTGCTCCCCACCCAGGAGCTGTCCAAGCCAGATGAAAATTATTCTCCATCTCCATCCAACTGCGCTCGTCATCACGATCCGGGCGTTCAGAGGCCTCGGCATTCTATCGCTTTCGAGTGTATTTTAACAACTCCTTCTATCTCACTGATTTCGCATCACCGAATTTCGTTCCGGTTTCCGGCTGGTTGATCGTCCGCCGTCGCTGTCCACTATCTCTTTGTTCGCACCTCTACCGACCTCTTCCCGTCCTCGCTTCGGCGCACCTCAGTCACAATGGCCTCCGCAGCCGCATTGGATCCCGTTAAGACGGCCCTGCTTTCCAATCCCATCGCTAGCGCTTTAGGAGATGCCCTCAACTCATTCAATGAGCGAAGGGCCAAATTAGGCCTCTCCAATCCAGGAACTATCGAGAGTCTTGCCAAGGAAGTTCAGCGCGATGTCTTCCTCAACAATTATATGTTCACCGGAATGCGTGCCGATCTCACAAAGATCTTCAGCATGGCTCCTCTCTTCCAGGTTTCCCACCAATTCGCCATGGGAGAGCGCATTAACCCATACACATTTGCTGCGATGTACGGAACAGGCAAGGTAGCTACCATGAGCCATGTCATTTTCGCATAGCAGGTTGCTGATTCATCCACAGGTCTTCTGCCAAGGTAATCTGGATAACGAGGGTTCTCTCTCCGGCCGATTTAACTGGAGATGGTCCGACAAATTTGTTTCCAAGTCCCAGATCTCCATTTCTCCTGGTGGTCAGGATATGGCGCAGTTCGAGCACGAGTATACTGGCAACGATTTCAGCGCATCCCTGAAGATGCTGAACCCTTCTTACCTTGAGGGCGGTGTGACTGGCATCTATATTGGAAGCTATCTCCAGTCTGTTACTCCTAAGCTTGCCCTAGGTCTTGAAACTCTCTGGCAGCGACCTGCTCTCACCCAAGGCCCCGAGTGCGCTGTCTCCTATGCTGCCCGGTACAAATCCGCAGACTGGATCGCTACCGCTCAGCTCCAAGCTGCTATGGGCACCCTCAACACCTCTTACTGGCGACGACTCTCGGACAAGGTTCAGGCCGGTGTTGATTTGAGCCTCGGTCTCGTTCCCTCTGCCGGTGGCCTCATGGGCGGTGGCCTTCAGAAGGAGGGCGTCACCACTATTGGCGCCAAGTACGACTTCCGCATGTCTACTTTCCGAGCTCAGGTGGACTCCAAGGGCAAGCTTAGCTGCGTTCTGGAAAAGCGTGTTGCACCGCCCGTGATGATGACGTTTGCTGCTGATATTGACCACTTCACGGTTTGTGCCCTCATCCCCATTCATTCGACGATGTACTGACAACTACTCCAGCAACAAGCTAAGATTGGGTTGGGTGTCTCCATTGAGGCAGCCCCTGAGGAGCTCCAAGAACAACAGGAGTCTCTTGGCTCCCAGCCTCCCCCTAACATTCCCTTTTAAGCCCCGAGCTTAAACTCCTCGAAAGTCCGCGACGACGCGGCACTCCCCGCTCAAATGAGTGATGTATCTTAATGATCGCTCAACTGTGAGCAGGCCAGGACGAAGTTTCGACCTCACCCCAAACCCTTCTCACCACACTCGATGTCTTATTAGTCGTCCGTTTCGTCTCTGGTGATACCATGACTTCCGAACCCGAGGGAGACCTCGTGCTTATGTGGCCTGGCCAGCATTAGGTCCCGGCCCAACTACTATGTGCTTGGAAGTTAGGTATCTGTGTATAATATTGTCGTGGACTTGCATCGTCCTGGTCATGTGTATGAATTGCCTGTAAGGCACATTACGGAGGGACGAAAAGTCGGTCATTGCACTGTTATTGTTTTTAAATAGTTTTGAACGAACTCTTCATCTCGGCGCTCATGGCGGCTGCGGTTGTTTTAGTTCGACGCGTTGATGGGTCTGGATGAGCTGGTGAATATCAGGGCAAGCTATGAAGAGATGGCCTCCCTGCTCATGTATATGTGTACAAGGAAATAGACAAACTCGAAGCTACGTCTTTCGTCTTCTCATGGGGGTGTAAGCGAGAAATGGTCACGAATTGGTTTGACTCATTTTCGCACAATGTCCTTCCGCACCATTGGTAGACGTTATCACGGGATATTTTGTCACATGAAAGCACTTTGAGGCTCGGTATCATCCTCGATTCTTGTGTCTCATTATCTCATACTCGCGTGTATCATGTTCAAAGTAGCCCCCAAGCTTCGAAAGTTCGCCTTGTGACAAAAAATTGTCACAACCGCCCAAAAACGCCTTGCTAATTACCAAAGTTCTGTTCACTTTTTCTTTTGAGAGATCAATACGAAAAAAAAAAAAAATGAGGTCCTCATAGGGTACCAATATCACAAGACCATCTCTGCGTAGCCTGCTGTCCAATGTCATACTAACAACAAAGTCGCTGCGTTATCCCATCCCTCTTCATCTGTTAAAACCCGTGCCAGTTCCTCCTTGTAAATCGAGACTCCTATAGCTATGCATGTCCAAACATCAGAGCGGTCGTAAGTATGTGAAGTATAATCTAATTGCATTCTTTCTCTCATAACGTGGTTATCGGAATGACGTAGCAGGATGACTGTTACATCACTGTGCATTCTCGTTCAGGTTGGTCACCGCTCTTGTTCTTAACTTTGTCTTTGGACTTGACCCTCTTATGTCCATGTTTATGGCCATGGTGACGATGGTGATGCTGTTCGGGTTCTGGTTCGGCCAGTTGCTCTGTCCCATCCACGGCATCCTTTGGTTCCTTCGACTCTTTAGATATCTCTGCCGTCAAGCCACCCGTGGAGTTGGCAGAAGACATGCCAATGCCATTGGGTTCATCTTTGGGCTCCGTCAAGGGCTCTTTGCTAGGCCGCATAAGACCGCCCAGTCTGCTCATCGAGAAACTAATGCGATTCTCCCCATTCTGGCTACTGGGCCGACTTCTGTTGACCAATGTGAATCTAGATGCTGCGCGTGACAACCTCGATGCTGTCGATTCTTCGTTAGGCGTAACAGCTGGAGAGTGGGAGTTGGGGGTAGGTATGGTCGAATCCGTCCAAACAGCGCTGGGACGCCGCGAGTCCCCAGCTAGAGATCCTGGGTTTCGGTCGATATCTTCGCTTCTTCTTGGCCTATCGCCGTCCATAGAGAGGCGAATACTTGGTGGTTCACTTGACAAAAGTTGTGAGTTCTCCAGGGTTGGTGTACTATCGAAATAGCCTCCCTCCAGACTACCCAGTCGGTTGCTTTGTGAAGGAGTAGGAGGCAACTCAATGCTGATTTTCGAATCGTTGTAGGAAGGCGGTTCTGTCTCTGTCTCGTCCACAGATGGAGGCGAGACTTCGACCATCGGCATGATCTGATAGAACAGAAGATAAGGCATTTCTTCCTTTAATGCTGACCTGACATCTTCCACATAACTGACTCGGTTTTCGATCTGAAGGTCATCGAATTTAACCCATTGTGCTTCCTCGTAATCCGGTGGTGGGTCGAAATTATGCCGTCTATTGTCTTTCAATAACTTAGGGGCCACTCGGGCGAACGAAACATAATGGCCACTTTGTAGTGAGTCGCCCCGGTGGCAGATGACGGACTGTAGGACGAGCTTATAGTCCGTGTTAAGAACGTTCATATCTTCCTCGGCCTTGGGTTCATCGGCTAGCATGAAATGGGGTAGTCTCAGACTATCGGGAATGTCGATAAAGGTATTGTGACGTTTCGGCTGGCCGGACTCAGTCATAGCGTAACGTTTGAGACAGATACCAACAACAGGTCTTTGCTCAAAGTTCAATGCGACCTCCGTATTATTCCTGGGCTCACTGCTTGAAAGCGCATGCCAAGCTGAACTCAATGTTAATATCCATTTTGGGCTCAATGCGATGGCGCAAACTTACGAATCAGCCGGAAAAACTGCCAGGCAGGAATAGTAACTGCCTTCACAACTGTCGAGCCTTTCCTCACAGCCTTTTGAAGCATTGTGACATTGTCTGCGGTAGAGGGGCGACCGTCTTCATCCAACACTACGCGCTGGATCACGCTGGTAGACCTCGTTCGCATGCTTGGCTTGTTCTTCAATATTTCCACAGTCGTAACCTCTCCCTCTTCTTCATCATCAGGAGTATTTCCGTCCTTGACATTGGGATCTGCCAGCAGAAGAGAACCATCCTTCTCCGAAGTTGGCGTTATCTCCAACGGAGTATTTGCCAAAGGGGACGTTGGTGTTGATGCTTCGCCGCGTTCTTCAGTGATGATGCGAATTGTATCCCTATGCTTGAGTGTTGGTGTCACACTTCGACTCTTCTCTTCTACCCCGAGCTTCTTCCCGTCTTCGCTATCTCGCTTAACGTCTACCTGGGCGTTGAAGTATTCTTCGAGGCAATCTTCCAATTTCAGACCCTTCTCCTCAGGGTCTGGAGGTACAGCCAGATTCAGAAGACGCTCATAAACGACCTTGTGGTCGTCCTTGTCCTTCTTGCCTTGGTGGAAGAGATCGACTTGCAGTGAAAGTAGAGGTAGCTGTAAGGTTTCTGTTATGAAAGCAAAAGCCTCCGAGGTGTCTTGCTGCTCAAGCATCCGTGCATCCGACCATCCACAGTCAGCCAGAGCGTCCTGTATCAACTTGGTCTGTTCAAAAGTTAGTTTTGAGCATCTCTGAGACTGCACCTATGCAACTCACCATATCCGTATGCACTAATTTCCCCGTCCTTAACATGTTAACCCACATCCGCAAAAGATTGACAAGTTTGTTGCGATTGTCTTCCTCCGGGAAATCATTTTTGAGCATACACTCGAAAGCATCGATTTTAGCAAACATTGAGAACAGAAGTGCATCAAGATAGCAAGTCACGTTGCCACGGTTTTCGGCGCCCACCATATCCACGCTGGGATCATATGGGGTTATGATACCCGCTGCAGCCTTTTGCTCCATATCGATGAACTCGACTGTCTTATTGGGGTCGTGGTCTGCAAACTTGGTTCCCATGATGTCGGTAACATGATCGGCGGTGACATTGGTTATGTTGAGCTCGTCTAGGCGGCGTAAAATGTCCTCGATCTAATAGAAGGCAAAGTTAATGACACGATCCTTCATGCCGTGATTCGAATCGTACTTGTGCGGTATCCTTCTCTTTCTCTGCTTCTGCTTTTGCTCCTTGTTTTGCGCTGTCGTTTTTGAACAAGGCCATGAAAGCCCCAGCGGAGAGTGGTCGGGGCTGGATAGCTGCTCGTCAGAATATTCCATCTTGGACTATAACGAGCTCACTGCTGGATGCAGTTCCATAGATCGCTCATCAAAGAATTCCAATTCAGGCAATAACGTACCTTATTTCTGTTGCTAGTGCTGTCAAGAACCGTTGGGACAACTGGCGCTGGTGTGGCCGACTTAGATCGCCGGCCATTCTTTTCGCGCTTGCTGAGAAACTTTCTTGGGAACTCCTTCATGGTGTTTGAATAGCAAGGAAGAGACGAATATATCGTTCGAAAGTAAGAGAGGGACTCGTCAGATTCAACGAGGGAGAAACAAGCTACAAGTCTTCATTATCGGGGGCGCATCCGTTGTTTGGAAAGGGCCGGGAAGTGGCTCCAGTGCGACGCGCGCGAGGGTTGTGATGAAATTGTTTGGTTTACGGCTTTCAAGTGTTTGACGAGCGAGGGAATCATGGAGGAAGAAAACACGAAGCAAGTGTCTCAAGCTTTAGGAAGAGAGAGCAATTTTCAGATAGTAGGAGCAAGAGAAAAAGCGAGGAAGCTGAAAGACATCCTTCAGTTGGAGGGACCTGTGTGCTTGAAAAAAAAAAAAAGAAAAAAAAAAAGGCCGAGACTGAGTGATCAGCAAGGAAAGTCGGGCGTCGGAGCGCAAGTCTCAATGGCCGAACATCCCACGAGCGCTTGTTGAGGGGCTAGAGGGGGGTGACCTGGAGGTTATCGTACTAAAATAGAAGGATAGGCACCTAGGTTGATGGTGGCGGGGGTGGGACAGTCTCTGAGGTAAGGTTTAAGGTAACAACAGTTGCAGGACCCCTGTGCCCTGTCAATCCTGTCACTCCCGTCGGTAAGGCACTCAGTAGTAACGAGGTTTACTTTTTCTTCTTTGTCTTCCTTGCCTTTTGTCTATGGAACAAAAAAGTGGGCAAAAGAGTTTACAGCTATATATTATTCAACTAACAAACTACCTACAGGTACACGTCAAGATTACACTTCATTGGCTAGTGTGACCGGTTCAACGGCGCTGATATCCTTTCTTTTATTCCATTCCAGGCCGGTAATCCATGGAACCGATCCTGGCCAATTTTCGCGTAACAACAAGGACAAAAACAGCGGCCTCGTAGGGCGAACTGAACCAACGAGGAAGTTGGCACATACGTTATGAAAAAGTCAAGTGATTTACGAATTACTGAAGCCTGGTCAACTCAGCTCCAACATACACACGTGTTATCATGTGTAATGGAAGACTCGTCTATGCATCAGCTCCCCTTCTCCTAACGGACCCTACTTTGGCCACGGCATCATTGTACATGTGTGGTAGGTTGTAATCTTATTCTCAAATCACCTAACCCACTCGATTCTACAGTACCTCAACCAACTGAACTCTGCCAGAACTCTTGTAACACAATAGTTCCACCAAAACACATTTTGTAATAGCTCTGAAAAGGAGACACTCTGTATTATTTAGTGGCTTTGCACTGCTCTCATCACGATGATCATTATCTTACTGCACTTCGTCCCACCATCAGGGCTCTTCTGTAATCCGCCTGGCTCTTAGACTTTAGGCTGCTCACATCAGGGCTATAGGCACAACAGAACTGGTGAAACGAGAAAAAGCGGACTACGCAGGCGTCTGAGGATGTCAGGCATAGCTAGTAAATAGGTAGACGCATTCGATCGATCCGAATGGGATCTGTAATTCGTATCTGAATACGTACGCAATTACCTAGGTTTGTGAAATAAATCGTAAGTCCTTCTAGGAAACCGAAGGCTCTTCAGCCTGGTGTTGCATATTATTAGCCGCAACAAGACGAGTTCCTAGTGGCCTGGGTAGCATGATCTAGGCATTAAGTGTGAATCTTTTGATCGTAACGTGTAGGCCTTCAAAGATTATCGGACCGCTCCTCTGAACATCTACTACAGTAGTTAGATCGACCGCTATGTCTGATGTCAACTACCCCATGTTTGTCCGACAACGTATGGTTGTTGATGTCTTCGGGCCGCCCGTTGAAAACCTGGCCCGTTGGGAAAGCCACTGGCCACCCTAGCCACCTACCTGTTTCTGAACTCGGTCGCCAGATCGGTCCTTGCTCTCAGAAGAATGGAGATAGACCGGGTCGACGGGCCCCCGGACATCCCGCGTCCAGCTTTTTGGGTCCGCTCTATAATTTAAGGTAGGGTAAGAAAATTTTTAGTATTACTATTACTAT
>VYWZ01000232.1:0-16108 GCA_008711595.1 Fusarium xyrophilum | reverse complement strand
CCCTCCACCCTCCTTAATGCATCAGTGACGCACTATGCCGTTCTTTCTTGAGAATATTCCATCACAATGCCTCTAGTTATGATTTTCGTCTATCTCGATATGTGTGTGGCATGTATGTGATGTGTCTGATTTGGCGCTGCAGAACAATGAAATCATCCCCCTCTCCAACAATGCCATTCTATTCTTTGTTACTTTATGTATCATCTTGGACGACATTCTACACCATCATGTGCGAACTCGTTTGAGCCGCCATGTCATTGGATGTTCATCATCACTTTTCGTCTGTGCTGTTTTTGACACTCATCAACCCCTCTTCTTTCTTTTTTGGATGATTTCTGTTATCCACATTGGAGAAAGAGAGGAGGGCCAAAGCACCACAGCCCCCATAAACCGACGACCATCACAGCTCTGAGCTCACTCATATCACTCCTGGGCTGAGTCCATGACAGTATCACTCACTCTTGAGTCGGCTCTTCTATCGTTGGGGGTGTAAACAAAAGGCCCCTGACATGAATTCCGATTTATCCATTTCTCTTGGCTTTGCTCGTATGTAGGTAGGTCTGTATCAAAATGAAATCGCAGGAAGATGCCGAAGTAGTAGAGGATCAGTTAGTGCGCTTGGTTAGTCGGTTCGTGGTTTATTAGTTGGTGATTCCAGATTTTCTCCTTCGCCCGTTGGATATGCAAATCTCGCTGGTGTTGGGTTGGCTTGGGCTTGGTGTTGGTGTGTGCCTGGCTGATCCCTGTATTTTGGCCTTTCTCGTCTGGCTTAGGCGAGCTGTCTGGGATGTCTGCCCGGGTCTGGTTGTCTTGCTCGCCTTGCCTTAGCTTAACGTGCCTTATCCTGCCGCGCGTCAATTGAGTTACGGAGTCCGATGCGGATGGATATCATGGTGTAGTAGCCATTCCATGTAAAAGTCATCTCAAATCATGTCACCTCAACTGCCATGCCATGCCATGCCATGAGTGCCCGTCCGTGTTTGATGCTCTGCTGTGCCTTATCGGCATTTAGACTAAACACCACCTCCCGTATCATGCATCATGTCGAATCTGCGACGCGACGCTGCTGCCCAGATTGATTAATTGATTCCATAACTGTGGAACGCGCGTGCGAGCAGCTCCCCGGACCGACACTGCTACCTTACCTTTCTCCCGCAAACAGGAACAGAAAAAATAGCTGGAGCCCATGTCTCAGGCATGGACATGGACCTGAAAAATGATGAAAATGAAAACGAACATGGTCAAGTCCATGGACATGGTATGCAGCGACCTCCGGCATTGGCTTTGGTGCCTGTCTTATGGGTCTCTGGGGCGCTCTTAGTGCTCTCCACCCGTTCCTCTTCTTAGGTCCCTTTTGGGACACTTTGATTGGCCATCGCACCTGCCGTACTGCAGGCCATCTCTGCCTTTTACCATGATTGGCTGCTCTGCCCATAACTCTTTCTCCTCTGGGCTGCCACACCCTGGCTACCTACCTGACCATTTGTCCCTTGTCCTTGCCCTTTGCCCTTTGTTCTCTGCTGTTTTTGTCTCGAGGGGAAAGGGCCTGGGAAAGAGCGCATGCACAGGTGGGATAGCCGACTGACGAGGCGGCTTTCAGCCTCCCATTGGGTGGGATCCCCCAATTGGCTTTTGCAATCGTGTGTCATCGCTTGAAACCATTCGCATGGGTTTTACTGTCAGCCCGCCAAGTACCGAGACACCTTGTCCTGGGCTTCATGATTTGATTTGCAAATTCTACGTACATACCCCCAAACCTGGGCCCCAGTTCGAGATACTGATGCTCGTCGAGCTTCCGTCTTCCGTTTGAAATGATCCAACTCCCATCTTGGCATCGGCTGTGCCCTGTCGCATCCCAATCGCATCCCATCGCATCGCCACGATACTAACTAACACTCAGAGAATCAACTCATTACGTCTCCTCATCTCCATCTGTATTCCTGGACCTGGCAAACACCTGGGTCATTAATCCCTAGAGCCGTTCTATAGTAATTAAACTAACCACCTTACGTGATATATGGTGGTATCACTATCATCGGTAAACGGGCGTGACCTTGCTAATCAACCTGTTCTGTCTGTTCACATGCCCGCATCGCAATACCGTTGCGTCGACTGATCAGTGATGCCGAATCCGAAACGTGAGCATCTGCAGATTGCCAGAGATGTACATCCGGCTGATACGGTACTGCGCAGAGGCCAACGCCCATCCAATCCATCTTACAATACCGTAATATCAAACTGAGATGACAGGGTTGTTCACAACTGCCGTCCTCGACATCTATGACCTGTTCAGTGCATCTTCTGCACTTCTTCTTCATCTTTGATCGCTTAGTGCTCCAGAAACGGCTAACAAACGCGCCCTGGTCCATCAGCCCTGCACACTGTAAAACCAGGGCTCTTGACCCTCAAGATAGCGTCGACCTGGTCGTCGCATTGGTATTGGGACTGTGCCCTCGAAAACAGCGCCGCTCATCATGTCTGAATCTGTGTGTGCATCTGTGTCCGTGAGCCCTTCCTCCTGTTTCTGTTTCTGATTCTGCTTCTGCATCTGGGAGTGGTGATGATTGTGTTGGCTCGTATCACATCCCTTGTCCGGCTCCGCCGATATCTTCCCCGCCAACACCGATGACCGTGCCTGGCACTCTGCCGCCTTGACCTTGGTGCTGGAACTGGCACCGCTGGCGCTGGCGCTGGTGCTGAAGCTGGCAGAGACGGTGCTGCTGTTTTTGGGGTTGCTAATTCGCACTACAACACCGCTCTCCCAATTGCGACAACTCATCTTTGGCTGTCCTGTTGCTCGGTCCTTGACAATGCGGCCCCTGTATGGCACAACGTAGCCGCAACCGTCAGCGTTAGATTCATGAAAATCGTCACAGTTTCGTGCCAGTCATGCTGAAATTCTCCTCAGAAGGCAGCTAGTAGCGCGCTACACTATCTAAACAACCGCACCATCGCACTGGCCGTTGATGTTCGCTCGCTTGCTGCCTTGCTGTCTCAAGTTTCCCCCATGACCCATGTCTTACAGAAAAGAGGGGGGTTCGATTGGGGGCAGGGGCAGGGTCTCACTTACCATGCGCTTTCTGACAGATTTGCGCTGCCAATGTAGACCCAGCCAAGAGACATCTCTTCCGTTTTCGGCTCCGCGGCGGCCGGCCCTGAATCGTGGTGTCGCGGCTCCGGTCGCGTTTGCGGACACGTTTGCAATTGACTTCCCGCTTGCGTCTGTGATACCATGATCATCTTGCTGTGCATCAGAAGCCCATCTCTGGTGTTGACACAGTCCCGCACCAGCTCATTGGGGAAGGTTGGCGAGCGCCACCATTTGGGCTGAACACAGATGGTGCCCGCGGCCTGCGTCAGCGCGCTCACAAGTCAGCGTCGGCTTTTCATTGCGTCTTTCTTGTCGCATGTGAGGATTCTCCAGTTTATTCAAGATCATCCATCCATGCAATGTGCCATGCTCCAGGTAAACTTACGTTACGCCCACCACGACTTCTGCCAACTGTCTCATCCGTCGGAAAATATATTCGGAAACGGTCCTTTAGCTTCTTCTGCCACGGGCTTGACGCCTTGTTTTTGGATGATGCGCCCGTTCGGCCTATTCTTGACTTGTATTCGGCCATGCCATCATCTCCTGCAATTCACCACTCGTCAGTCCATATCCATTACAGGCGAATGTTATGTGTGTGCTAAACAGAAAAGAGGGGTATACAGTATCGATGTCTCCTCACCTTGACATGCACTGTAGATTGCGCCAACCAAGTCGTAGTTTAGCGATCCAAGAGAGGCGCACTGAAGTAAGGGCTCATCCGTGGTTAGAATCAATGCTCTCTAGACTGGTATGCGACTTTAATGGTACCCACGACAAAATCGACTTCGATTGGTTGGTCAGTGGCTAGCCCGAGAGCAGCCACAGTGGTGCCCAGCCCGCTGTATCCTATATGACATGAGCCGTTGTTGCACAACATTCATCGAAACTTGCACGTCCACTGACCTATTCGCTTCAAGGAATCTCCTTGATGTCCACCAGGGCTAGAATCTAGTATCAGTGCCTCGTTCATGCGGGTCAAGCATGATGATCATCAGACCATGCATGATCCAATTTTCAAAGTCTTGATAGGCTTACATGGTGTACACAAAGCCAAGGTGCTTTGTCTGTGAGAAGTCGTAGTTAGCGAGGCTGCTGACCATGCCCTCACCAACACCAGCTGCTGCCAAGAATCGGCCGAGCTCGGTGCTGAATGTGGTTTGCCGATAATTCGCGGGGTCCTTCAAACGAGGGAGGTCGATCAGGAAGACCATCTGGAGAACTCGTTAGCAATCCCGTCGCGGACAGGATCAAAATCGCCTCGCTTCAGCTACACACGTTCTCCATGACGCCAGTCTCCCCCCAATCGTAGGGGACGAGATTGGCAGTTGGGACCACAACTCGAAGATAGTCAGGGTATTTTAGCAACTGCAGCTTGGAATGCATAGCCCCCGGCCCATTCATTGCCGGAAAGACGAACTTGATTCCCGGTGGCGCATTTGATTGCATCTCTGATTTCTGCGGCAGGTTTCGGCGTCAGCCTCTTAGTCTTGTCTATTTGAGGGGTCCAGCGAGCAATATCCCGAACGAGTCAGGACTGGTCATTGATACACACCTGGGCTTCACTATCGGCGAATGCCAGGAGCAACAGCTTGGTCTTTCTCGGGTCAATTTTGGACATGAGCCATTCATCATCCCACTGATACGAGCTTAGAAGGGCAAGATCCAGCTTGTCTTTCTGAAACACCTCTTCGATCTTGATATCATCGGAAGTCCGCAGGTACCCTTTGGCCCAAGTTCTTTTGATAGCACCTTTGGGATAGGGAACGAAGCTCGGTAACATATGTGCCATTGCCGTTGCGGTTACAGGCCTGGAAGGTTCGGATGGTGTCATCCTCTTTGCCGGCGGGACCTCGTCAACACTTCTTTCGTCCTCTGGTGAGCGGCGCCGCTTGGCTAACCTCTGCAACCTTTCCTCTTCCATCTTCTTGCGATCAAGCGAGAGCAGGCCCAAGGAGGCCCCGCCCGAACCAGTCCCGTTCCGGTGGGATGCCAAGGTTGAGGCGCTCGGGATCTGCGAATTCTGGTCTCCCTGTTCCTCCTGTTCCTGGAGTGAAAGGGCAATAGCATAGCGTAGCGCTTCATCTTCGTCCATGTCGCTCCCCAATTCGACGGGATCCTCTCGGGACCCAGCCATCTTTGCCTTTTAACTCCAGCGGTTTTGAGAACAAGAGTTTGGCCAGATCGACTGAGTTTCGGGTGACGGTTTGATGTTGATTTTTGAGATCTGGAGTTATGGTTTAATGTTTTGGGTGTCGGCTGAGTTAAGTTATCGATTTGACATCCCTGTCTATGATCCTTGTCTCTCCAAGGGACATGGAAGGTGAGAACGCGGGGTCACGTGGGACCGCGTCACATTCTTCGGATTGATCTGCGCTACGCCCTAAACAGTCCAGTCTGCCAGTCTAAGCCTGTCAGTTTGATCTCGACCCTGACGATGTTCATCAATTCTTTCACGCCAGAGCCATTTTCTGGCAGACGATCCATATCAGTTCCTTCGGCGTCTGCGTAGTTCTTTTCGTTTTCAGCGGCCTGTTCTACAGTCTAATGATGGTTCAATACCTAAAATGTGGTAACATAGTGATGTCTGTGAAACAGCCACCAGCTTTCCCAACTGCGCCTCTGGTCAACCCCAACCACTTACACAGTGTTATTGTACTACGATGCTGCAATGCGGGACACGAAAAGTACCCCGCAACGACTAAGAGTGTTGTGAAAAGGTACCGTGTTAATGATCATAGTCGTACTGTAATCTGGAGCACTCTTCTGAGAAGCCACCGACACGTCTTCATCCAGATTTGGCTGTCGTCCTTATCACCTATTACAGCTATTATACCAGACCAATTTTCGGGGAGTTACATAATCCCCCCCCCCCAAAAATGCCCAAGTATTCGATCCAGCTTGCTACCTCGCGGCAACTGGGCAGTTGGCATAGTCCATGTCAGCATGAACTAGCACTACAGGGTAGACCCATAGTTTCTAATCTCTGAGCATCTTCAGCTGCAATGCTGGCAATCTCAACTCAAACTTGCAGGCGTATAAAGTATAACCCTTGGTATAACTCTGTGAACCTCTGATTTGGGCAAGAAATGCTAAGGTGCGTTAATTATCCGATTTGCCTTTGCTCGTCACAAACTACAATTCTACTGAAGAGTTTCACAACCAATGATAATGGCTTCCTTGCCAACAGGGTTTGAGACAAACTCAAAAACGAGAGGGCCTTGGAAAATTAGCAGACGCTTCAGATATTCATGACATATGATGGTATATGTAATCAATAAAGTCGAATGAATAGATAATTAACAGTATGAGGTTCAGTGATATATCATGAGATGCAATATCGCGAAGTTGGTGGCATCTAGATCACCAACCAAATCGTGACATGAGATAAGCGGGGTCCGGGAGTTCTAAACGGGGTTTCCCAACTTTGCTCCAACTACGTCGCCAGAATAACCAAACAAAGATTATACCTTCACGGGAGCAATTGAGCGACTGACGAGAGGGGTTGGGCAGCGCCCGTTTTCGAAAAGGACAAGACAAGCGCAGAGATGAGTCTCTCTGCCAGATCGGCTTGGCGGGCGACGACGACGAGGTGTACTGCAAGGTCGATACCTGCTCTCGTGAGGTCCGCGCCCAGACCCACGATAGCATCAACCCCGCGATGCCTGTTATTCACAAAGGCCCAATCATGGTTGGACCATAAGCCCCAACAGACAAAGCCAGAGGACAAGCCTCCTGGGTGAGTACAAGGCCCAGCTGTACCGATCGACTGTATCGTACTGACCAATTGTACTTAGGTCTCAACCTGTGATACAGCATGATAACGATACCAAGCCGCCACGCCCTGCTACCGTCCTGCACGAAGACATCTACACGCTGCCCAACATCCTAACCTTCACACGTCTCGTCGCTGCCCCGGTCATTGGCTACCTCGTTCTTCACGATCAGCACGCATGGGCCGTCGGCCTCTTTGCCTATGCGGGCGTAACAGATCTCCTCGATGGATGGATTGCGCGTCGCTGGGACAGCAAGACAGTCGTGGGCACAGTGATTGACCCAATGGCAGACAAAACTCTGATGACGATCCTGACCATTTGTCTGGCTGCCAAAGGCGCATTGCCGAGTGCGTTCATGCTCCCTCGTGACCCTTGGTAACTGAAAAGCTAATGTGTAAAAGTTTGGTGCGCTGGCATCATCCTGGGCCGTGATGTCGGCCTCGCTATTTCTGCAATTTACTACAGATGGATTTCTCTCCCGCCACCAAAGACATTTGCCCGCTATTGGGACTTTTCACTTCCATCAGCTGAAGTTCGCCCCACGACTATCAGCAAGTACAACACCTTCTTGCAACTTGCGCTCATCGGAGGCACGACTGCTGCGCCCCTCTTGAGCACCGACTTGTCATCTGCCGTGACAGTCATGCAGTAAGTTAAACCATACTGACTTTCTATAACTCTCATTCTAAAAGTACTCAGGTACGTCGTTGCTGCTACCACCATTTGGAGCGGTGCAAGCTACATCTACACAAAGGATGCAGTGAAAATTCTTAATAAGCAAAACTCTAAAAAATCCTGATTCGATATCGTCGTTCAGAGTCTATCAAGCTGCAGACCACGATAGTAACAGAAGAGGCCACAAATTTGGCTTCACCTAGCACGGCCCGTGCCTAGGGTCATCCAGAAAGCAGGAAACGCAAGGGTTGAACGAAAACACAAAATTCGAATAAAGAGACAAAGTTCAGCAAGGTTCGAACAGAACTTTGAGCTTGAGCTTGATTGAAAATCTTGCATATACCCCCATTATGTACAAGCACTAGCGTCGATGATGATAGAACAAATCTTAACCTGCATATTCGAACTCTCGGACTCGAATTCCCAATGAGACAACAATGCTGAGATTGTGGCAGAAATATTTGACTTTTGAAAGATCTATTTAAAGCCTCTCGTGGTCCCTCCCAAACACCTTATTCAATGAAACGCCAGTTATTTGCGATTGATCCCAATTAACCTATACGCTGCCTCGATTCTTATTCGTCCTTTGTGTCCGGCGCCCACGTGAAGCATCCTTCTCCAACAAGTATGCTTCAGGCCTTCGACGAACGTGAGCGAGTAGACGTAAACTGCCCGACGGAGTCACGCCTTCGACATGCCTCGCCTGTGCGAGGTTCTCTGGTTTCGCCGCCTTGAGTGCCTCCTTCTCTGACATTGCAAGCCCAGGGATGTTGTCATAGTTGAGATCGAGGGGTATTTTGACGCGCTCATCGTTTGTTAGCTGCTTGCGTTCTGACTCGGCCATTTTGATATACGGGGCGTAAAATGATTCGATTTCAACACGACGTCGTACGCGATGCGGAAAGTCCATAACACCTGGGATGACTGGCGCAAGCTGTTCGATACCGACGCGTGTATCAGGATTTGAGAGACGGAGGACATCTATACCATCGCGACGCTGAGTGTTGCGCTTCATATGGTACCCCTTTTCGATCCACTGTAAGGGGCTCAACGATACTGATTGTAAGAGCTTAGTAAGGTCATCAATCTGCTGTCTCTCATCACGAAAACGACTCCAGCGCTTCTCCGATATGACACCCCACCCATAGCCCTTGGATGTCAGTCGAACATCAGCATTGTCAGCTCGTGATGCCATGCGGAATTCGCTTCGGGAGGTAAACATTCGGTAAGGTTCAGTGACACCTTTCGTGATAAGGTCATCCACCATGATGCCAATGTACCCGTCCCCTCTTGAGAGAAAAACCTGTGGAAACCCCTGAGACGAGCGACCGGCGTTAATACCCGCAAGGACACCTTGGCCAGCAGCCTCCTCATACCCAGTCGTGCCATTGATTTGACCAGCCAGGTACAGACCGCTGATGGCTTTTGTCTCCAGGGTCGACTTCAGACCACGTGGATCGATGTAGTCATATTCAACACCGTACCCGGGCTGAAGCATTTTTGAGTTCTCGAGGCCTGGGATCGTGCGCAAGACCTCCTCCTGCGCCTCCGCAGGAATTGTCATGGACAAACCATTGGGGTAGATGACAGGGCTGCCCAAACCTTCGGGCTCGAGCCAAACAATGTGTCGTTCCTTATCGGCGAAGCGAATAACCTTTGACTCAAGAGAGGGGCAGTAGCGTGGGCCCTTGACTGTCTCTCGAATGTGTATGGTCTTATCAAGGTTTTCACGCACTATCCGGTGAGTTTCCTCCGTCGAGTACGTAACACTGCAAGTCATCTGCTCCCGAATCGCCACAGTTTCATTGAGGTAACTGAATGGTGTTGGTGGGTCATCGCCATACTGCTTCTCCAGCACATCATAGTTTATGCTCGCTGCGTCGATTCGGGGGGGCGTGCCAGTCTTGAGGCGTCCCAGCTCGAAGCCCGCATCACGCAGTGACTTGCTCAGCCCGAATGTCGCCGCCTCACCAAGTCGACCAGCTGGATACGCCGTCAGCCCGATGTGTATTTCGCCTCCGAGAAATGTTCCCGTTGTTATGATAACCTTTTTTGTTGGGAGAGTTTGACCGGACTCCAGACGCACGCCCGCAATGCGACTCGATGCGCCTTCGAACAATTCTTGTGGCTCAGTGACGATATCGGACACGCTATCGAGGACGATCGACAGGTTGGGGTACGAAGAGAGTTCGTCTTTCATGTGTTTCTTGTAGAGCTCTCGGTCGATTTGAGCGCGGGGTCCCTATTGCGAGTTTCATTAGTCACTGGTTCAGCCAACAACGAATCCGAGCAGTCGACGAACCCAGACAGCAGCGCCTTTTCGCCGATTCAGGGTATGAAACTGTACACCTGATTTGTCGATAATCCTCCCCGCCAATCCATCGAGCGCATCAATCTCTCGGATTATTGTGCCCTTGCCGATGCCGCCGAAACTCGGGTTACAGGAACACGTTCCTAGATTGTCGATTTTCGGCGTTACCAAGGCTGTTCTTGCGCCAGATCTTGCAGCAGCAGCACATGCTTCAGCGCCCGCGTGGCCGCCTCCGATCACGACGACATCGTAAGGTCTAGAGCGGGGGTGTCAGTGATGATTTGCGATGCGATAGGTGTCATGACGACGAGATATTGTTTGCTGAGACATACTGCGAATCACTGGAAACAGTCGCAAGGTACCGCCGTCTTGTAATTGGCCATTGATGCCGTAGTACGGCTGCCCTAGGTCTTAGTAGCGCTCGCATTTCATGTTGTTGTCGTTGTGAAATTTGCCCTCATGACGGGATAAAGCTCCAAAATTTGAGTGTTGGCATCAGAAACTCCGGGTTTAGTCAATACATTTCATCCAATCACGTTACAAGTTGGCGTTCCCTCACCCACATCGGCACTTCATCATGATACATCCTTGCAACAGACAGTAAATTTAGGTACAATTCAATGGTTGACATTATCTGTACTTGATCTAAAATGGCTCGAAATCGTCGCTGCAATTGATACTGTCTCTTATATGACCATGATCTCTACCTCCTACCTCGACTCTCTGGCCATGAACTGACAGCGTCATCCACCTCCTCCAAGAATGTCGCCGAGTTGTGGATCGTTGTACCTCCTAAAACTACTCTGACGCCTGGACTCGACGCGTTCAATTCTGCAATCATCTTGGCTTCCTCATAAGTCGCACCCCCAACGATGAATATGATTATGTCCTGAGGTTTGTCCTTGGTCGTACCACCACCTTCGACGAAAGGGTATTGCTGATCCTTGAGTCGCCCTTTGACCAAGTTCTGCAGGGTAGTCTCCAACAATGGGCTGTGTTGCGTATATACGTTTTCTACTCCTTTGAGACCCTTGAAGCGGCTGCTAGTACCAGAGAAAATGCCTGCCGATTCGAAGATTTCTGATATTCCGCCTTGAGACTGTGACGCTTGAAGGGAGTTGTGATACGCCGTCACCTTGCTGACCAAATCTGCCTCTCGCGGAGATACGTTTCCGGCAGCGACAACGAGGTCTTGAAGCATGGGCAAAGTATTGGAAGGATGTTTATGATAGCGGAGAGCGTATAAAGCTACAAGGCCAACCTTGCTTTCTGGTGTAATATTCGGTGATTGAATGAGTCGTTGCATATTCTATGAATCGTGTTAGCTCATGCTCAAGGTTCATGCAAGAGGACAAGCAACACCTTTACATCAGTCCCATGGTTGTCGTTGCAAGCTAGACTTTGTTCCAGCTCACTAACCTCTAGGAGATTATCGGCAGCTACACGTCTGCTGAGTTCTGATACCAGGGTAACATGCTTGCTGACGTTGCCAGAGAGCTTTCTGAATTCTGGATATTCTTCGATGAATCGCTTCATATCTGATATTGACTCGATGTTCTCATTGTTCTTGGTTTTCGACTGGAACTGGCCAACATATTCCTTGATGTTGCCTCCAAGGTCGCCAAAGTTTAGAAACATGTTCTTCTTGAAGAATGGGTCCTGATCCTGTGATAGAACGATCTCCTTTTGCTCTTGGCTGATATACGGAACATCGCTCAGATCGACACGACCGTTCTGAATACCCAAGAGATGGTGAACCATGGCTTGATATGTCCATTGTGTGAGCAGTGGCGTCACCGGATCTTCCCGGCGATCCAACACAAGCAGAATGGGATGAGTATCAACTTTTCTGAAGTCAAATAGTGAATCCTCTTGGGTCATCAGATATCGGACTTCTGACGCGAGCTTCTTCGCCAAGGGGCTTGTCTTCTGGTACCTAATGAGGGGCTTTTTCTTGAGTGAGAGTAAGACAGCAACTAAGCCCTCTGAGCAACGCTGTAAGGAGTCAGGGTTCCAAGTGTCAGGACTCCCTGCCCAGATTCTCTGTTGCGGAAGGGTAAAACTGAAAGAAAAGAGATCAGGGTTGATGACATTGTAATCAGCGAAGTGCTCTTGGACCAGTTTCACCACCTCATGGTCATCAGCCTCAGCCAAGCGTTCCAAGGACGACTTCTTGACAACATTTGTGAAGTACAAGTGATACTCGCCATATTTGGGATCACGAAGCTCATCTATGAGTAGCTGAATTGATTCCGGGGATGGCCGCACGAAAGATAGACATCGTAGGTGTCGCATCTTCTCTCGCGCAGCGTTGTCTAGACGGTCGATGAGATAGACCTCATGGTTGAGAAGAGAAGACTGTGTGACCGCAGTCGAGACGATAGAGACTGTTTCTCTATCGAGTAGGAGAATTTTCATCTTGGTAGACGACGTATCGCTCGTCGTAACAACCTTCTTGATGTACCCAGATACTGCTTGGGCGACGTCCATGTTGATGGCTGGGGCTCACCGGCGCCGCGTAACGTGTTACTCCCGGGCTGCTATATGAGGTCTGTCTTTTGAGTCTAAGTGCCGTGCGTGCAGTGAGAGATACCAGGTCTTCTTAGCGGCAGAGAACTTATTGTTGGTTAATGATTGATGTTATGAATAGGGAGACCTCTAAGATGCCACTATCACTGTGGTCTAGGTGTTGTAGGTGAGCGCCCCACAACCTTGGAAGCATGGCCTGGATGCCTTACATAATACAAGAGCGACTCGCGCTACCAACCTCGACCTTCATCATGGTAGCTCTCGGTGACATCAGTAAGACCATTACCCACAAGAGCTGAAATGGTATCACAGTCTTCTTAATCATCTAAGCTTGGAGCTTCCAGTATGAACAGAGCGCAGTGGCTTTGAATAGCATCTAACACCTTACTTTGCTACCATGGAAGCAGATGCCTGTCCCCGGCTGATAGAGCCGACGTAAGTAAACCAAAGAACCCTGCATCATGAGAAGTCCTTACCAAAGCTGACCGATATTCTGATAGTCTATCCTTTACGCAAGGCCTTATAATCGGACAGCTCTCCGTGGTTCTGGTACTGGCCGCATTCATCAAATTCTTCATCTTTGGTGATCCCCCTTCAGCAGACGTCACAGCTTCGCTACGAGCTACCGAGCGACGGTCAAGAACTCTTGCTCACAAGCGTTCATTACTAAGTGTAAAGAGCCCAGCAGACCGTGGAGATAGATCTCAGGACAGATCTCTCAGCCGTAAGAAGTCCACTGTCCTCAGGAACCCTCCCACACTTGCCATTGGATCCATCCTGAGTAAAGCGTACTACAATGTCGACAGCCATCAGCCCGAAAGTCTCGATTGGTTCAATGTTCTCATTGCGCAAACTATTGCTCAGTTTCGAAGTGATGCTCAGCATGACGATGCCATCCTTGATTCACTTACCAAGGCATTGAATGGAGATTCAAGGCCGGATTTCATCGACGAGATTCGGGTCACAGAGTTGAGTCTGGGAGAAGACTTTCCGATTCTGAGCAATTGCCGTATTATCCCTGTCGATGAAGATGGAGTGAGCCTTGCTCCTGGAAAGAAGTTCGATCCGGCAACGGTGGCAAGAGATGGCCTGCGTCTCCAGGCGCGTATGGACGTCGACCTGAGCGACATGCTTACTCTGGCTGTGAGGACAAAACTTATCCTAAACTATCCCAAGAAGCTATCTGCGGTTCTACCCGTGGAATTGGCCGTTTCTGTGATCAGATTCAGCGGCACCCTTTCCATCTCCTTCATTCCCAGTAACCCCTCTCAATCGACACCCACGAGGATGATCTTCAATTTCCTGGACGACTACAGACTGGATTTTGAGATTCGAAGCCTTCTGGGTAGTCGCTCCAAGCTACACAACGTACCCAAGATTGCTCAACTTGTCGAAGCTCGCCTTCACCGTTGGTTTGATGAGCGAGCTGTTGAGCCTCGGTTCCAGGAAATTGCCCTTCCAAGTCTCTGGCCGAGAAAGAAGAACACAAGAGGTCCTGAGGATGCTTCAACCGAGAGAAGCGAATCTATCGGTCGATCAAGGGGCAATGATACTGGCCGGGATCACCGAGAGGAGGTACGTGGACGAGGAGGAGACGCAGAGATTAGAGATAGAGGAGCCGGAGGGACGGTTCGGCATCGACGAGGAACGAGAAGCAATGACAGCGATGACTTCTCGATGCCAGGATCACTGCCTGATTTCCAGGTCGCGGCTTCATAATTAAATACCTAGTCAGGCTTTGTAAACGAAATAAAAGCTCTACTCATTCCATCCTGAAACAACTTTCGGTTCTCCCGGACCTCAGTAGACCAGATGACGATCTAATTGTGTTGACTATTCCGTCACCTGAATACTGTTTTCATGCACAGACAATGAGGCTACTGCTAACCCCAGTACTCATGTAGGTCATTTAGCTTGACATCTCCAGATGGGCCATAAATAGCGTAGTCTGTGGGAGGACCATCTCATTTGTGCATACGATATTCAACAATTCGATTGTGGGATGCATGAATTTACGGAGTAGATAATCTTAGAACTTGGCCAGCGCCATCGGTGTCTTGGTCAACGAATACAAATTCTGCCACCAAGCAACCAAGCCGCCCACCAAAAGTAAGTAATAAACAACAGTCCACATCTTCCTGGACGAGGCTGTGGACGGATCACCCTCTGGTAGCCAGTGAGGATCAAGCTGGCCCCAAAGACGTGGGAGGCCCATGCAGTTGCAAAAGGTGTGCACGAGCACAACAGCTAGCAAACTCCCAGTTCTAAGGAATAAGAAAGTGGCATATGCTCCGAACAAGGACGTGTACGACAGCTGGAGTAATGACCGTGCAATAGCCACAGGGAGAGGAGTCCGTGGATGAGTGATACGGAACTCATAAAAGTGATGAAGGTGAGCCAGGCCGAATATGAGCGGCGACATGAAGATAGTGCCAGTTAGGCTGGCTCCAGAACGGAGAAGCAGTGGGACACCAGCAGAACGGAACAAGCATTCTTCAGTGATAGGACCCTTCAGAAGGATTAGTCAACATGGATTGCGGAGCGGTGAGATGACGAGGAGGCTCAAAACGAGATAACTGTGGGGATGAGAGATTGACCAGGGGGAATAGCTATGAAGGAATCGACAGCGAGATCAAACAGTTTCAGGATAAACGTACCGCTATCATGTTTCTCCAGGTTGGCCAGTCAGTCCACACATCCCTCAGAGGCTGAAGGTTAAGCCATTGACGAGCCGCGCCATCGATGACGAGAGACTCATACAAGGGGCCTGCAAACAGCAGGGCCGTGAGCCAAAGCGCACGAGCAGCATCGATGAGCCGTGGTGGCCAGTAACCCATGAAATGCAAGGGCTTCTCAACGGCAATTGCACCGTGAGATGAGAGGAGATATAGTGTCACGAGCGAGCATCCTGCAGTTGAGAGTGAGACGACAAAGATGCGTGCGCGGATAGCCTCAGGAGCATCTCTGGATCGAGTGGTTGAAGGCCTTGTTGCAGCTGAGAAGTAGAGAGGGATGACGTAGACGAGACAATAGACGACCTTTGCATATGTTTTAGCACATTTCAAGGAGCTCATGAGACGAGGCTGAGTATGAGTTTTATGGAGGTTGTGATGTGATGTGAGGCTCACCAGCAAGGCTATGGCTTGACGCGGTGCGAACCCCGCAGAGCTCAAGATGGGCATGGCAACGGTGTCAAAACTGACGATTCAAGTTGGAAAAGGGATATGAATGCGAAATATCTCACTCAGAAGGGTGAAGAAGTGAGGGAGTCAACGACGCTCAAAGAGATTGAGCTAAAAAGACACTTGCGGGAATGTTCCATGGGGCAGGGCAAACAAAACCAAGCCAGCGAGACAGTGGCTCTTGTCAGAGAAAGAAAGAAGCCATTCGACGAGTTGACCAAGTAAAACTCCTGCTTAAGGAAACAAAGGCCGAAAAAACTGAAGCCCTCACCAGCCACAAACTGGGTAACTCCTATTGTTCAGAACCATTGTTTGTCCTTGTTGGTTGCGTCTTCAGTTTCGTATAACTACTCGGTAACTAATCCAAGAATAAACGTTTCTTTTACTGGCTGGCTTGGAGACTACATGTCAACCGACCATTGACCCCCCTTAGTCATCCGACCATTGCAGGGGGGATTTCAATATCTCACCTGACTAATACTATCTAAAACCTAAGTTTAAGATATTAAGATAAATCCTTAAAAAATAAATCTATATATATTAATAG
>VYWZ01000229.1:0-37209 GCA_008711595.1 Fusarium xyrophilum | reverse complement strand
AAAAATCACTTAAAGAAGATTATTAATAGACTTACTAGCAAGGCCTTATTAAGGTTTATAAGGGTAGTTACCGATCCCTCTTAGCAGGCAAGAAGTCGCTTTACTTGGCATAGGTGACGGTAGATTTAGATTACGGAGCTAGGCTGACGCAGTGCTGTCTTTATCCATTCGAGTAACTGATTCCATGTTCAATTTTTGCGGAGAAAATCTATGAAAGAACCTTTGAAACTGATTATCAAGTTTCTATACTATGGTTCACTTGTGGTCTGATCTGTGGTCCCTTGAACTCACATGTTTGAATGTGATCTCAAATATCTCATCTCACGTTACGGATGATAACTCTAATTAGCCCTCATCGTTCCATAGCTTACCATACCGTATCATGTAAATCCAAGTTTCATGACCGTTGAGTTGGATCGACATTTTGCGTCAAAATCTCTCCAGTTTCTTCCCCAAACCCCAAGCCCAAGACTCCAAATGGATCCATTCCCCAGAAAAAAGGAACCCGGTTCATTCGTCCAGACCCCTTCGATTCACTTCCCTACCAGTTTAGATAACTTACAGCACGCGTGTATTGCCAGTACAGTACCGGGTGGCTCTCGCGGCCCCGGACGCCCCGCTACCGTTCTGTCACGGGGAAGTAAAAAATCTTAGACAAAACATTACGAGGCTTTAGAATGCACTGTTGGGTAATAGCTGGTCCAGCGTCAGCGCCCTATTACATGCGCGCCTCCGACTTCGCCCAGCTAAAACGTGACATGATGGATTTGATTAGTCGTATGGCTGGCTCTGTAAATTGGATTGGTCTTTGCTATGTCTATGCGATGTTCATCTCCCATTGAAATCTACATCTACTGTGAATCTTGAATTGCCCCTGAATCTTTAGTAGTTACCTTAGGCTTTGAGGGTCCCGGCGTTGGGCCCGGTTTACCCGCCCGCGTTATTGGGTGGCAGAACATTCTGCATCGTATGTCTTTGCATTATCGAATGTTTGATCTGGCCAGCGCTGAAAGACAAGGCCAATTGATTCAACGAGAAAAGATGTCCAGTTCGAATCTGAGATACTTTGGAAGATTGCCGGCGTGAGATGAAATCTCCTGATGTCGCCAGGATTGCCACGTCCATATTACGCAGAGTACCACTCAAGTACAACTGCCAATGTATAGTAGTTCGAAATCGACATAACAAGGAAATTCCGTTCATTCTCTTGAGACTGTTGCATAGCCTTTGCATCTGATCAGCCATACATATGATTCTCTTCGGGTCCCTACTTATATGGGGTTACGAATAAGGGATACATCAAATTTTACTGGTTTCTACTTACATATCATCCGAAACTCCTTCGTTGCTTCGGTTGTCTGTTTTACTGGTCCATACAAGGACAAGCCTGTGGTCCTGCTCTTCTCAGCCAAAAGCAGCTCAGTCTGAAGTGAGGATATGTTCCTATTCAAAGCGGTGTTTGTCTTCAAGCCAAACATTTCTCATGGGCTCATTAGGCACTACGAAGATGAACATAACAAGACACATATATGTGCTCGGTCTTGGGCTATCTACTTGGTAGATAGCATAGAGATATAGTTGGTTGCGGCTCCCACACCCTCCCAGCTACTATTGCCTAGGCATCAATATGTCTGCACACCCTTTTTATTCCTTTGCCAACTCAAAACACCAGATCCCAAAGCACAAGGAAAGCGCAGAGCCCACTCGCCGCAAAGAATGTATACTTTGCTGGACTTGCGCGCTGTGTCGCCTTTTTCAATTCCTTATTACCACCGCCCACGTTTTCCGTGGTTGCGAACGAGTCTGCTACGAGCTGATCTATATGCGCTGACTGTGTGGCAAGATTGTTGACGAGAAGTGACTGCAGCTCAGCTATTTCTAATAACGACTTCTCAGCAGTTCTATCGTACGAGTGTTAGCTCATATGCATGAATAAAGTTCCCTTCCCCATGTGGTGGCGCTTGCGCTTGGAGCTCTAGTGTAGATACGACCAGGCAAAGGTGTGCCGATGGAGATCGAGAGGACATATGACACGTACCTGACTTTGTCCAAACTATTCTCGAAATGCTTCATCATGTCTTGGTTCCCTTGCTCGAACATCTGGATCTGTTCCTCTGTCAACCCCTGGCTCGGGAACTGGCCGTCCTCGGACATACGGATCGGTGCAGCAGGGGTTGTTTGGGAGTTGCGTCGGGCTGATGGAGGAAATTCCGCAAAGTCTCCAGCAATGGCGGCGCCTGATCTTGAGAGCATGCTGCGGTTCTTCTCCAACTCGCGCTTTAGACGTGTTTCCATCATTTCTTGTTGCGTTCGACAGCATAGCTCGAGTCGCTGTCGTAAAAACCAGAGAATGCTATCTCGATGAATTCCCAAGTCTCGTGCCTTGGCCTCGGCTTCTGCATGCTCCTCTGTCTTACTGCTAATAATGCCACCTGATGCCCATGCTCCAAAAGCTCCTAGGCCTCCAAATTTCTTTCGGATTATAGCTGATTCAGTTTCACGCCGTAACTGTTCAGCCTCGTCGAGAGCACGAATGCCAGCATTCAACTCCCGAATCATCTGTTTCGCATTTACGTCAACTTCTTCTCGGTCTCGATCCGTAAGCACACGAGCTTGTTCTTTTACGACTCGGTTATGTGTCTTTCGTGGCTGCGCAGTCGATAAATAAGCTTGTCGAACATCTTGAAGCTCTCTATGTAGGCTGGTAATGTGCGAATTCTGGAGATACTAGTCAGCTTTGGGAGTGACGTCGAACCGAAGCGTATGGCTTACAATCCTATATGCCTCCTCTAAGAAACCATCGATAGCATCCAATGTGACACGTTTTCTTGTTTCCGGCGCATTTCGTTCCCGCAGGAGCTCATTGAAAGTGACCGTGACATCCATGGCGCGTACTCCGAATTAGTCCAGGACGAAGTTTTTTTGCTGAAACGATGAGCCGTTGGTGAACCCGAGTTCATCAATCTATGTGCTTTACGGCCGAGGGGTTCGAGCTTTGTCTGAGCATTCGAGTCAAGCTCCCTCATCAATAACGGTCCAGGGTTGTTGTAGACACCATGGCTGCAATGGTAAGAAGCTCTGATGCACGTCGAAGAAAGCTCCACGTGGCTTAGTCATCGAGCTCAAGCTTGAATGCCGAAGAAACCAAGCTTCAGCTGTGATGCAACCTTTTTACCATTCTAGGCTATTTTACGATTCGCAATCAGTCAAAACCTCTAATCCTCCGATCCTCTTATTAGTAAAGATCATCTCTCGGCTTCCACACATTCAAGGTGCGCGGTGGGCAGATCAGCTTGACTCGATTCAACCTCCGAAAGACTGGATGATACTACAGAATCATCAATATATCAGTCCATCTATGAAGGTCTTGAGTACCCTTTCCGATCAAAGCTTTCTTGATATCATCAACGGCGAGGCCGACGAAATTGAGTAGATCGAGAGCGGAGCTCGGCATAAAGTGGGGAAACGCCGGGCCCGTGACGGTGAATGCACCTTCGGCCGGTTTTTTGCGGGAATAGAAGCCAAGAGTACCGGAAATAAATCTATCACTGATGGAGAATGTTCTCCGATCGCGGGCAAATTATTAGGTAGTATTAAAAGACTTGTCTTCCAGTTCTCGGCGACTGTTTGATCATGTTTGTTGTATGCTCTATCCTTCTGTTCAGCGAAGATGAAAGAGAGAAGCCAAAATCAGTCCTCCTCCAACACCGAAACCCTCCCAGACATGACCATGACGATATCAGCATGCAGAGCACCGAGTCGGAGACTCTTGAGGGCTTCGATAACCACAATACCGAGATACTTGGCAGACCGCCACATAATGTATCAGCAACTCAAGCTGACGAGACGATAATGGGTGACCCCGAGAGTATCACCAGAGTCTCAAGCGGTCCAGCATACAGCGTTTTCTCAAAGAACACAAAAAGATGGATTCTAGCTTTGGTCACTGCAGCCAGCTTCGTCTCACCTATGACGGCCAACATATACTTCCCCGCTATTCCCCCTATAGCCCAGGATTTGAACATATCTGTGTCACTTGTCAACCTCACCTTGACGTCGTATATGATTTTTCAGGGGCTTTCGCCAGCGATATTTGGCGACTTCGGTGACATGGCCGGGCGTCGACCCGCCTATATACTGGCCTTCCTAATTTATATATGTGCAAACATTGGGTTAGCTCTGTAACGTGACTTTGTTGCGCTACTGATCCTTCGTTGTGTTCAGAGTGCCGGCAGCAGTGGAACTCTCGCGCTTGGTTTCGCTGTGGCAGCGGATATATCCTCAACAGCTGAAAGAGGAAAATACATGGGCATTGTTGGAGCCGGAATCAATGTTGGGCCGGCTCTTGGGCCAGATCTGGGTGGTATTCTGAGCCAGTACCCTGGGTGGCCTGCCATCTTCTGGGTTTGTGCCATCTTTTCTGGTGTCTGGATGGTCCCCTTTATCCTCTCTGCTCCCGAGACGTGCTGTAAAGTCGTTGGCAATGGCTCAATAGCACCACCGAAATGGAACAGGTCACTACTTGATCTCTGCAGCAGCCGAGGAGATATCACAAGCCAGAATATTCCGAAGCAGAAGTTGAAGTTTCCCAACCCATTGAAGACGCTTTACGTCGTCTTTGAGAAAGAGATGGCCATTATTCTGTGTATCAATGCAGTCATTTATCTTGCTTTCATTTTAGTGGCGGCTACCCTATCAACACTCTTCAAAGAGACGTACGGCTATAACGATCTTCAGGTTGGTCTTTGCTATTTGTCTTATGGATTTGGCTGCGCGTTGGCCGTTGTCGGTCAAGGATACGTCTTGGACTGGAACTATCGACGAATTGCAAAAAAGATTGGCTTCACCATCAATCTTGAACGGGGAGATGATCTGAGCAAGTTCCCAATCGAGACTGCGCGAATCCAGCCGGTCTATCCAACGCTCCCCGCTGGTATCGCGACACTCATATGGTATGGATGGGCTTTGCAAGTTGAGACTTCAGTTGCTGTCCCATTGGTCCTTGTCTTCCTTATCGGCATGTTTGTTGCAACCTCATTCAGTGTTCTCAATACCCTTATTGTTGATCTTGACCCACGTGCTCCCGCTACTGCAACTGCAGCCAACAATCTTGTGCGATGTATGTTTGGAGCTGCAGCAACGGCCGCCGTTGACCACATGATCGCAGGAATGGGTAGAGGGTGGTGTTTCACATTTCTTGCTTTACTGAACTTGGCCATGATCCCGGCTTTGAGACTTGTTGACAAGAAAGGTATGCGATGGATGGCAGCCAAGGCAAAGCGAGAAGCAATGAATGCAGCATGGTTATGCAACTCCGATCAATTATCTAGTTATTTATCATAACAAGAGACAGGTTACAAAGCTGCCACAGCGAACTCCAGAGGCTCTCTTTGCGCTTCCCACATCAGCCAGTCGGATCGTGTTGTTCTTGACAGCGTCAGTAGTGTAAGAATGATGCATACGGGGATAAATCCTTACGGTAATAGACCCATGGCATTGATCTTCCAGATTCCGACACCAAGCGCAACCAGCTGGCATACCACATACACAAACTTGACCTGCAACAACTGGGAAGAAAGGGACTCTGACTGGAAGCGTTCGAAGGCCTGGTTCGTGTTCATCAAGCCCATCAAAGGGTTTTTGAATGCCATAAAGACCATCATGATACTGAAGATCTGGAGAGAGTTGCCCGACATGTACATCATGATGGCGGTCATGGGAAGACCTTTGACAGGAGCCAGCGCGACTTCCCAGGCCTTCTTGAGCTTCAAGGTTTCCATCTCAGCGGTAGTCGGGGGCTTGCGGGGCTGAACCTTGACAGCATCCTTGTTCTTCTGCTTGCTGTGTTAGTCTTGTATAGTTATTGATCGCGCGATAGATAATTCGCGTGCCTTGGAGTTGGTGACGGTTGTTCCGGAGCTGAAGCCAGGAGGATCCCGAACACCAGATTGCTTGGACTTGGCAGCAGGGGGGCTCTCGAGTTGAGAGACCCAGATAGGGGGGGCAGATGGGTCAGCCATGGTATGTCGCTCGTGCTATCGAAAGTCGTTGATAGAGATTGAAGGTATCTGATTGAAGTTCGCAGGCAAGGATGTTTAATGGTTAATGTTGGAAGCTTGTGGCGGCAACGTTGATGTGGATTGATTGGGTTAAGTTGATGACTGTACTCTGTAGCCCACCCCCCCCATGGCGGGTGGCATTCGACATGTGGCGTAGCTGTGGCAGCTGCAATTTTAGCTTAATTGTAACCCACTCACTCACTATCTTATCAGCACATATTTGGCTTACATTACTCGAGTCTAGTGATCCCCTTTCCCAACTCCGACGCCGCCGATTCGAGACGTGAACGTTCGAAATACGATCACAATAAACGTCGCAAACGAAACTCGAGAAAACCAGCGACTCCTCTGCTTCCTCGAGTCCGAAGAAGCCTCGTAACGATAATCTACGATCGAGAAGCGACTTCACAGTGCCTTACAACCGTTGGCATCTGGCGCACATGTGACCATCCCCTCCCGTCTGCCATCCACCCTCTACGACTTTCTTTGCGCTGGGCAACGCATCCCCGCCCAATTAGGTTGTGAATATCGAAAAGACGGCTGAAAATACTTGGAAGAGTTCAAAGTGAGGGGCTGTCAGGCATAGGGCGACTATTCCACATTCAACGTTACCGAAACCCAGTCCTTGTCGCCATATAGTCTTTATTTGGGATTCAAGTACAACACCATGTCGAGCTCCGCCGGTGGAGGGGACTCCAAATTGTTTGCTCGAGTAAGCCTTCCCGTCCTTCTATCATGTCTCAGCCTCGTAGGACCTGAGGTCTTATAAGTCCTTGAACCTCCACTTCACTGAAACTAAACTTTGTGTCTCCCTCATCCCCTCCTGCTTTTGCGCAGACCTTGTTGCGCGAAGGCCTTCGTTTCATCAGGTCATATTTCCTGTTCAATGTCACTATCGATACATGGTGTCGCAGCGCTGCGAACCATGCGATGGCCGCCATGTTTCTCGCATATATGCCCCCGAAATCACTTTATGATGGCCCGAGACTAAGTAATATGCAGGGCAAAGTTGCCGAGCTACGCCTCGAGCTCAACAGTGGAGGAAAAAAGGACAAGGCCTATACAGGCAAGAAGATTGCTCTCAAGAAGATTGTCGCAAATATGACAATGAGTAATAATGACATGGTTGCCCTATTTCCCGACATCATTGGATGCATGGGTATCCAGAGTTTGGAAATCAAGAAGATGTGAGCATTTCGATATCCGGAACTCGCTCAGAAGCTAATGTTAAGCAGGTGTTTCTTGTTTCTGGTCAATTATGCAAGGATAAGACCTGAGATTGCCGTCAAGGCAATCCCTGTACTGGAACATGTCAGTTTGCCGAAAACCACTCTAGGAGTAGTACTGACAAAGTATAGGATATGGAAGACCACAATCCCTTGGTACGGGCACTGGCTCTCCGAACAATGTCCTACATTCATGTCAGAGAGTTTGTTGAGGCTACTTTCCCGATAGTCAAGCATATGCTGAAGGACAATGATCCATATGTGCGAAAGACGGCTGCTTTCTGCGTCGCCAAACTTTACGACCATGACCGACATATGGTGGAGAACTCGGACCTCATTGATCGTTTGAACTCTTTGCTACGGGATGACAACCCCACAGTTGTTGCGAGCGCTCTGGCTGGACTCATGGATATCTGGGAACGCAGTGACGCCATCAAACTTACCATTGACTATAGCAATGCCTCCAAGATGGTGGCCATTCTCCCTGATTGCTCCGAGTAAGACCAATCACAGTCTATTTGTGTAATTGTCGCTAATCTTGTGTTAACAGATGGGGTCAGACATATATCCTGGAGGCTCTCATGTCCTATGTGCCACAAGAATCCGGAGAAGCGATACTCCTAGCGGAACGAATATCACCACGACTGTCGCATTCTAATTCGTCGGTCGTGTTGACCTGCATTCGGGTGATTCTGTATCTGATGAATTACATCGCCGATCAGAAGCAAATCTCGGCTCTCTGCAGGAAGCTCTCACCACCCCTGGTTACACTTCTCGCCAAGGGTCCTGAGGTTCAGTACCTCGCTCTGCGAAATGCTTTGTTGATTCTCCAGCGACGGCCGGAAGTGCTCCGAAATGATATCCGTGTCTTTTTCTGCAAGTACAACGATCCTATTTATGTCAAGGTCACAAAGCTGGAACTTATCTTCATGCTTGCCAACGAGGACAACATCGATGAGGTGCTGACGGAATTGCGAGAATACGCCACTGAAATTGATGTTCACTTCGTCCGCAAGGCAGTACGTGCTATTGGTAAGTTGGCAATTAAGATTGAGCCAGCTGCACGACGATGCATCAACTTGCTCCTCGAGCTTGTAGCAACCAAGATCACATATATTGTGCAAGAAGCCACGGTGGTTATCCGAAACATCTTCCGAAAGTACCCCAACCAATATGAATCCATCATCAGCACTCTTTGCGAGCATCTGGATTCTCTGGATGAACCGGAGGCCAAGGCAGCCATGGTTTGGGTCATTGGCCAATACGCAGATCGGATTGAGAACAGCGATGCCTTGCTAGAAGACTTCCTGTACTCGTTCGCGGAGGAGCCTGTCGAAGTGCAGCTAGCCTTGCTCACAGCTACAGTAAAGCTCTTCATCCAGCGACCTACCAAGGGTCAAGAATTGGTCCCCAAGGTTTTGAAGTGGGCAACTGAAGAGACGGATAACCCCGATCTTCGAGACCGAGCGTATATGTACTGGCGCTTGTTGTCTACAGATATGAATGCGGCGAAGCAGATCGTGATGGGAGAGAAACCAGCGATTACTGCTGAGTCAGAAAGACTGGATGCGACGACGCTAGAGGAGATGTGTCTGAATGTGGGAACTCTAGCCACAGTTTATTTGAAGCCGGTGCAGACTGTGTTTAGATCTGCTCGACCTCGTAAACTCCAGGACTCCCCCGCATTGCAGAAGCAAAACCTCCTTGTTGCTGCAGACAGCCAGAAGAGCATAAGCATGTTTGGCAACGCCGGAGCGGCAACAGACATCGATCCAAGAAGCCGAAACCCGACATCAGGCAATGGTCAAGGGGACCTCGCGCAAGCAGTCAACGACGCAGATGCCTACTTTTCGAGTATCGGAACACAGCACCAGATGCAACCGATGCATGATCAAGGGGATGATGTTTTTGGAGGAGGTAATGGCCACTCGACGGGATACGTGGTGAGCGCACATGCACCTCAAGCAGTTCTTCAACCAGCTCAGGGTGCTGGCAGCAATGGTGATCTGTTAGTGCTATAAGTGAGTGATACCTTTGTATACTAGCGATGGGAGGCATAGTCAGAAGCCAAGCCGTTTGAGCATATCCGTATTAGGCAGGAATTTGTGATGGAATTTTGTGGGAGTACAACCTGGCGGTGCGTCCAGCTCCAGGACACACCCAAGGGTTGCTTCATACTCGTATGAAATTATTATATATTTTCATATTTACAAATTATGATAAATGTTGAGTTTTTATTTATCCATGATACTCTAGGCATACTTTGTCATATTCATTCGAAGAACCTTGGCTCTTGACACCGAGGTTATCTACAAGTTTCTTCGTTACCCCATCTTTCTCACATTCTCGATTCTGAGGGAGGAATCTGCGGGTGACTGCTCCGGGGAACGGCGTAGACTCGATTCGGCTTGGCCCGATAACCTTATTCCAAATGCCAATTGGGGCGAAGCACATTAGCAGAGCCTACCAATTGTATCCAGAAACATCCCCCGAGGAGGTCACATCTGACCAACGTTCCCAATAATTCAATTCAAGTCAAAAAAAAGTAAATATAGGCTCTTTTTACCCCACTTTTAGGCTTAGTAATATATATTAACCGATAAATATGAGAGAAATAAGATAAAAATTGCTTTTGCAGACTTGAATTGTGACTTGAATTGAGTGGTTGGGAACGTTGCATCTGACCAGGGGGGGTTGAGGCGAAGTCTGGAGTACGCTAGATTGAGACTTGGCTTGCTGGTCTGGCCTGGCCTGGTCTATAAAGACAGTGGGCAGAGACATGTCGTTGATGAGTTGCAAGGACCTTCTGAATGTATGCAAGTGGGCGAATGCGTGGTCTTGTGCGGCATATATCCGATGTATCGGTGCGTGAGCGACCGTACTAGACCGTTGGAGAGGGTGTTCCTTGTGCCTTTTTGTCGGTGCAACTTTGGGGATTCAGGAACAAGCTCCGAGGCGTACTGTACCAGTGATGAGATCTTGAGGGGTGCATGCCAGTTGAGGACCCTTAGATGTGCTGAATATGCAACTATTGGCTATAGCTTACGTTGGATTGGTTGGTAGGTAGAACACGATACGTTTCGTGTAAGTGGCTCGCTGATTCATGAATACAGCCTAATTAATAGTGTAAGCAGAAGAGCCAAACGAGCAATACATCTAAGAGCTGCTGCAATACTATCGTAAATAATTCATCCGGTAGAGATTGGACGAAAGTTGTTGGTCATGTTTGTCCTAGTCATGAGTAGTTCCCCATATTCAACAGGTAAGTACCTACTAGCTTTCTCTTATTAGTCGAGATACAGTGAGTGTACCAAACAGATGGCTTGCGCCGCTGGGTCTTCTTTTCTGTTTGGTCTAGGCTAAGTCGCCTGGAAGCGGCACAGCCGGCTTCCGTAGCCGCCACCTTTTCTACCTACCTGACCTTCCAGTGGCTTTTACCTTATCAGCCGCTGTGAATAAACTCCGTGTACACCACGACATCTTGTTCAGACTGTCAACTGTATGCAATAAATAAAACATGAAAGTCTTCAATAAACAGGCTCTCAGCTCTAGAAGGGAGATAACTTATACCGCGGGGGTTTCTTACCTAGAAGCGTCATCTTCTGAGTGAATTCATTTGCTGAGGTACCTAGCGTTTTACTGACTTTGTTACTGCTTATGTACCTGCGCGACTCAGGTTGCAAGGTGTTAGCACCAGGGCAAGTACCTTCCCTTGCATTTTACCAGTAAACCTAACCGAACGGAACTGAAGGCAACTGCCGCACCTCCCCTCCCTATCCAAGGTAGGTACCTCACTAAGGTAGCCGTCCGTAGGTTGCGTCTGGTAGATTTGTTTGGCGAGTCACTTCCATTGACTTTGTTTATCACGAGTCTTGCCATTGTCTTGTTCACAAACAAAACGAGATCAAACAAATAATGATTCCATTCCATCCGATTCGTTCTTATCACTGAATATTAATTCCTCCCTCCGACTGGCACGAATCCATGCGCTGAAACTTTTCTCAGTGAGCGCCAACATCTGCCCGCCAAGTAGTTTACGGATCACGGATACAGCACTGTATTTGGTGTCGTCACCTCGGTCTGGGCTGGAACTTGCCTTGTTTGGCTGTCTTGGCTTTCTTACAGAACACAATAGGTTTCTTTCTCGCATTCAGGATTTATCGTCTGTCCCGTAACCGACTTTGCCGGTATTCTCAACGGCCTCGTTATCTCTGCCATCAATTGTGTGCCTCGAATTCGGCTTGGTCGAACCGATCGATAACAACTGTCAACAAAGCAGCGCGGCTCCTTTCACTGCCGAGTCTCCCTGCCTGTCTCGGTCTCCAGCTCTGCCTGTTTCTCGTCACTGTCACTTTATCGTTTCCGACAATTGCAAGGGAGTCGTCTACCTAGCTCAAGCCAAGCGCCCCCTGGTTCCTCGTTCCTCGCTCCCCGTTCCCTGTCAGGCAAAGCGTCCAGCGACGGCGACACCACCAAGGACAAGAGAAGTCCACTCTGTTGCACCGTCCCTCACTCTACACAGGCTCCAGGCTCCAGGCTCCAGGCTCCAGGCTCCAGGCTCCAGGCTCCTTGGCTGCTTTGTTTTGCTTCGCTTGTTCATTCACTGTCTCCCCATCAGCTTGCCCTGGAGTACATACAGCGCTACACAACAAGGCGATTCACTGATACTACGTACTGCAGAACCGCGTTCCTCAACTCTGCCCTGCCTGGTTGTCGCGTTGCATTTTGCATCTGCTTTATGTCTGAGCGTTTTATCTGAGTGGACGAGACTCCGGGCCATTCACTGCCCCACCCCCGGTCTTGCGGCCCCCGGCCTGGGCGATCCATCCTTAGTTATTAGCCATCTTCCAACTTGACGTCTTTCACTTTTACTCCCGAGACCTGGCCACGCTACGGATACCGACTACATTCATCCACATCTCCATTTCCATCCACTTTCGCATTCCTCATTTTCTTACCCATCTTTGATCCGACATCTTCAAATAGCCGCAAAATTCGCATCAAATCGCACTGCTAGCGAACAAACCACTCGTTTACGCCGCTCTTCCTCTCGCGTTCTTCCCTTTCTTGCGTGGTGTGACCTCAGATCACATCCTTACCGCGCCGCCATCACCCTTCACCCAGTATGTCGGCTCCAGCGGACTCCACCATGAGTGGTGGTAAGGCTGCGCCTGCTGAAACTTCACGGCTCGAACAGCCTAACGATGCGGTAGCCATGGAAAACATTGCCCAATCCTCCGAGCAGGCGCCCGCCGATCACGCCCCCGAATCCGCCGATAAGACCGTTTTAACTGAACCAGCACCGTCTACTGCTGCGCCAGCTACATCCGAGAACGCCGATAACTCAGCAGCCACTACTGCAGCATCATCGAAGGGAAAGGAGAAGGATACAGCTGCTCCTCCTCCACCACCTACTAAGCAAGACTCGAATCTGGGTATCGGACCTGCTGTAGACGACATCAGAGAAATTTCGGGGGGCTCTTCCGACGGACCCGTTTGCAACATTACCCTTCTCCTTACTTCAGGAAGCCGACATCCGTACAAGATTGATGCCAAGTACTTGAGTCGGAGGAGCGTGGATATCCCAGACCAGACGGGGAGTGGCCTTCCGGATCCCTTCAGTATCAGCGTTTATACCCTCAAAGAATTGATATTGCGCGAATGGCGAAGTGATTGGGAGGCAAAACCAGCAAGTCCCAGCAGCATTAGACTCATTCATTTCGGAAAGCTTCTCGACGATAAGGAGCAATTGAAGAGTAAGGCTCGCCGTCGACCTGAGACAAGGAGCATCATTTGCTAACCACCCCATAGAATACCAACTTTCAACCGAGAGCCCCAATGTTGTACATATGAGCATTCGGCCACAAGATCTTGATGAGGAAGAACCCAGGGCGGGAAATAAGAATCTTTCATCGAGCGGTGGTGATGGCCAACGTTCGCGGGACAGCAATTGCTGTATCATTTTATAAGTGAAGGCCGCTTTTTTTAACTACAGGCAACTTCCAGACTGACTGTGTTCAACGCATGCTCTCACGAGAAGAGCCAGGTCCAAGGACTCTCATGCGCTCGACGTTTTGAGTCGGCGGGGTCTCTTTAGCCACCGTAGTCTTGATTTAAGTTGATGAGCATTCGGGTGACACTCATTCATTCCTTAAAGCTTTTCCTTGGTTTATTTTGTATTTATCAGCAGAAGCGTATGACGATTCTGCTGTGTGGGAGACGGGGACACCGGAGTCTACATTGGCGTATCATTGCGTATTCTGAGTCATGGGTTTGGTTGTGTTTTGGTTCTTTAATCTTCTTATTCGGCATGTTTGTCGACGCGTTATCAGTCACAGCGCATTCATAGCAGTATAGAAAGCATTCATGTTGCGATTGCATGGTCTCATCCATCTTCTCGGCAGAAGAACAGACGTTGGTTATCTTGGTCGTTAACTTTCTTGAGCCTGTCTAAAGTGTTGTTGTAATTATGATATACGAGGAGATGGCTGTGCCATCGTTTCCTTTGAGACGGCCAGCCGGCTTGTTCACTGGATCTTGAGCTTCTTTTCCATCTCGTCGTGGAATCCAGCAACGGCTCTTGTCTCATCGCCAGTGAAGACGTCCTCCCAGGTGATCGTAGCATCACGGCCCCTAAGAATATCCTCGTGAACGCTGGGAAGGCCATTGCCGAGGGCCATGGGCCGCCACTCGCCGTTCTGGACAATCTTGAGCTCCATGCCACGTCGAATAGGCTCAGCCATGCCATAGGTGCGTCGAAGCGTCTCCATCTTGAGAGCCTCCTGAGTAGCCTCCCAGTTCTTCAGGCGGGCTTCGAGGGGGTGAGCAGAAGCGGGAGTCGACTTGGAGTCGAAGGGGGATGCGCCAACACCGTGGCGGAGAGTATCGTGGATGCCTGGGGCGGAGGGGGCGGAGGATGTGTGCGAGATGTGAGTGTAGGTCTGGGCGTTGGAGTTGCCGGGGACGATACGCATAGCTTGAGACTTTGGAGAGAAGAGTTAGCTCTCGTGATATAGAGGATGGATGGGTGCTGAAGCTTACCATTTTGAGGGATGTGGTTGTTGCTTGGAAGAAAGGGAAGTCGTTGGATTCAGGACTTTACTGATTTTGAGGCCGCTATCGCAGAGGAGATGACGCGACGTTGATGGGGTGTGGATTTGATTGATAGTTGGAGGCTCAACGTGCGGTTGATGATGAAAGCCCCAGCTTAAGTTAAGGCAGCCTTGCGCTGGCGTTGCCGCGCTTGAGGGTACGTACCTTTCCCGGCTCCGGGGAGCAAGCTGCAGGTCCGGCAAGAGGTACGTATCTCTGACCCCAGCTTCTTCTCAATGAGAGAGACCCACGCAGACATCTTCACTTACTTAAAGATTCCGACTTCGCTTTGAGAAAACATTCTCTATTTTACATTGATAATGGATTTTTATCTGTCCAGAGACGCTCTTATATAATCATGAGGCCACTTCCGACTCGTCCTCCGATCATTCGGATCGCTAACGGCACATTCTACCGCCATCATCCAAATTCAGCATCATCACGTCCAAACCCACCTCTCTTCAGTGACTTAAGCTTCGAGTTGGCTTCTACATCAAACTTACCTCAAAATTGGTGTATTGTGGGCCCATCTCTGTCTGGTAAAACAACGTTTCTTCAGGCTTTGAGGGGTAGATTTCTCTGCGAACCACCTATTGCGAGGTCATATCCCTACCTTTCTACTGAGGAAGTACCCAAGCGGTTACGAACGCCGCAAAAGGCAATTGAGTATGTGGGTTTCGATGCTGAGCAGACTGGAGGAGGGCTCCGTGGCGGTGTTGCAACGAGTGCATATCTCTCCGCGCGATATGAGTCGCGGCGGGAGATTACGGATTTCTCACTAAGGGATTTCCTCATGGGCAACACAGAGCTTAATCCCCTGCAGACGGAAGCCAGCCAGAATGAGGCTACTATCTCGCCGGACCTTCTTTCTCGAGTCGTCAAAGACCTGAAGCTTGAGCCCCTGCTAGATCTTCCTGTCTCGTTTCTTAGTAACGGACAAGGTCGAAGGGCACGTATCGCTCGTGCGCTTCTCACCAAGCCTGAAGTTCTCTTACTTGATGAGCCTTTCATGGGGTTAGACCCGCCTACAGTCTCGGGTTTAAGCCCACTGCTACACTCGCTGGCTGAGACAGCAAGCCCGCGTCTTGTTCTTAGCGCACGACCACAGGATCCTGTCCCTGACTGGATCACTCACCTAGTGTATCTAAGAACAGACTGTCAAGTGGGATCCATGGGGCCTAAGGAGGAAGTCCTTGACGGTCTTAAGAAGTACGTCCGTGGAGTCCGAAAGGGTGGACTCACAGAAGATGAGAAGCTACCGCTACGTTCACTTGTTGATATCGGTCGCGTACTACCATCAAATGCTTCTACGGAAGCCTCCAGTAACCTAGGGGAAGCATCAAACAAGGAGCTTGAGCCGGTGAATCCCAAAGCAGAGCCCCTCGTTGAGATGGGTGGCTGCAAAGTTCAGTATCGTGGGAAAATTGCACTTGGTAACTGGACACAGCAAACCACTAACGGTTCTAAAGACGGTTTGATATGGACAGTTCGACGTGGTGAGCGTTGGGGAGTTTTTGGTCCCAACGGTTCAGGGAAAACAACCATAGTGTCTTTGCTCTGCTCGGATCATCCTCAGTCTTACTCCCTTCCCGTCAAGCTATTCGGGCGATCTCGTCTACCTGAACCTGGTACCGGCCAGCGGCCACTTACATTCTGGGACATCCAGTCCAGAATTGGACACTCGAGTCCTGAAGTTCATCAGCACATGCCTCGAAACTTGACGGTGCGCCAGGTGATTGAAAATGCTTGGTCAGAAACATTTCGAGCGAGACCGAAGCTAGACAGCGAAGCCAAAGAGAAGGTTGAGGCGGCTCTTCGCTGGTTCGCTCCCGAACTACATCCAAGCTATTCTTCAGCGTCGCACGAGAACCTCTCATGGGCGGATGATTACATGTTTGGTGGTCTGTCCTTCAGTGCACAACGTGCTGCGCTCTTCGTGAGATCCATGATTAAGAGCCCGGATGTTGTGGTTCTTGATGAAGCTTTTAGTGGCATGGATGATGCAGTACGAGGCAAGTGCACGCTCTTCCTTGAACAAGGTGAGGCCAAAACATATCGAGGCGAAGAGATCATCGAGAGTGACGCCTCCAAGTCTGGTCAGGTCAAGATCCCAGGTCTTTCTGGCCAGCAAGCACTAATCTGCATTGCCCATGTGAAGGAGGAGGTGCCAGACTGTGTAAGAGAGTGGCTGTGTCTTCCTGAGGCCAACACGGGACGGGCAGCAAGATTTGGAAGACTTGGTGGGCCATTGAGAACTGACGAGAAGAGGTGGCATGAGGTATGGGGCTTCTAAGGGAAGGCTATGATTTATGTGTTGTGCTATATTCGTGCATGATGAGGCGTGTCCTAGGAGACATGACGCTAGCTGGATTTTCCGATCTGGTTGGAAATAGACAAAGCAGTGATAGCAAGGATGCTTCAAGAGCATCTGTTGTAGAATCCAGATGTAACAACTGTCAAATGCATTCCAACAAAGTGAAGAACTTCAAACGTCACGCCGTTAGTGCTGATATGATAGAATTTTGGAAATCGCTATAGGGTAGGCTGGGCTAGGAAAGCGAAGCCCGGTAATCGCTGCGAATCGAGTACCCGGCCGAGCCCCGAAACCACCAACCACATCAACCTTCGTCTACTAACACCCAACCTCACATGCTCACATTCGTCTCGTGGGCTTTGAATACATCAATCAGCGTCAGTCTGACTGATTCTGTCATCAAATTGTTACTTTGTTCATCGTATCGTTGCAATGGCTTCTCATGATGCGAATATCGATGACGAAGACCTCGCTATCCATGCCTGCTGCGCGCCTATTGCCAACCTAGCTCGACCCATTGAGTTCAGTGAGCTTGAGTATGTGAAAGTTGTACAAGAGAAGCTTCTGCATGGAGTAGCTTACAGGCTGTGTCTTTAGCGAGGAGGAGAATAGACCTTTCTTTCACTGGCCAATCTTTGGACCGTTGATAGTAGAGAACGAGAGTAGCGATGCGCGAGATCACTGCGCCAATGAGAGAAGTACAAATCCTCTTCCTCTGTTTCCTTCGTATCACAGTCTTATCCTTATACATAGCTTTCCTCTCATACCTTCGGTTATCGATATATATGGCCATCGTCTCGGTAGCCATTACACTTTCGTTCCACCTAAAGAACGAAGCCACACCGTTAGAGTTGAGAATGGCAAAGCCTCTTGGGACGATATTCTGGGGACTCTCGGTCTTGACTCTGCTTGCTGGAATGGGTAACTATATAAGCGAGTGTCACTACCGCCGTAGCACATGCGCCAAACTAACGCTCTGTGCAGCAACCGTCAACAAGTACAGCAAACGGGCTGCCATTGTACAGATTGGCTGGAAGACTCATGCGGTGAGTTTGTCAATGTATGACAAACGTGGTGATTATGTACTGACATGACACAGGTTTTCAGTCTCGCAGCAGTCTCAATAACAGGAACCTGTCTCATCCTGCTCGTCATTGCCAAGGTTCGACAACAGTCATCGTCCAATTCTTGACAAATGTACCCAAAAAAGCCCTTGAAATTGCATCAATACATGTTCGTGACTCAATAGCGCCTCAGCTTCAAGTACCAACCAACCATGCAAAACCCCATACAATAGATAGTGAAGATGAAAAGCCGTCCATATCTTGGCTCCGGCTGTGAATAGCAATTCCTTATGCTGTTTCCTTGATGTCTTTGGCTTCAATCGCCGTATCTGCACTGGCCGTGCCCTCATTTTTACAAAAGAGATCACTGGCGTCTTTGTTGCGCCTCGGCCGCTCAAGCTCGTCCTCATCGTTTATGGCGCTCGGTGGACACCCGCCAACCTCTTGACGAAATTGTTTTGTAAGCTCTATTGAGGTCGTTCCAAGCTCTGCGAGCGATGTTGATCTGCCATTCCAGGAAATGAGTGGCAAGTCACCTAATGCCAACAGGTCACCTTCACGAGGCAATGTTGTGAGCATGTCGACTGGGGATGCTGGGTCGAACTTTGACGTTGCACTGTCTGCCTCTCCGGTCTTATCGTTTTCATCGCCTTCGCCCAAGTACTCCTCTGGAGTGTTGGGAAGGTCACTGTGTGCTCCCAAGATAGTGCTCGCCGTTTCCGGTCTCGGGTACAGAGTCACATACCCCCGAAGCTGTGATAGCTGAAGTACGTACTTCAGCCAGGCCGGATGTTTCTTGCTCGTGCTCTTCTTGGCTAAGAACGCTGGCGTCTCTGTTCCTGTTTGTTGCTTTTCTAAAATGCGTGATACATAGCCATGCAGCTCAACCCACTTGTCTCCCATGAACAGAACAGCATCGCTAGTCGGGGCCTGCCAAAAGAAGGGACTCGAACCGCTCTTTTCGTCCGCGTCCTCAGCTGGCGAGACTGTTAGGGGTGTTGTGTCATCAAGTAGAGTGCTAGGAGAGTGAAAACTGATGCCCATGATGTTCTGATTCCAGTCCTGGAGGATGGAAGAGTGTGAGTATAGGCTGTGGAGAAGGGTGTATTTCACATCTGGCTATGTCAGTGTTGCCTGGTTAAAGCATAGAAGATCACGTACAGTTGAAAAATTGAGGTGAGACCTCAGTGTGAGCTGCCAAGACAAGCACATGATTGTGCGACGGCTTGCTTGGCCAGAACGATTCTAGAAATCGGACTGAGCTCTCCTCCTCATCCATTTTCCGTGATGATATTCGATGACGAAGAGAGAGCATCTGTGATTGAGGGAGCTGTCCAGAAGCCTTGGAAGGCCAATGGAAACCGGACAAGAAGTTTTCCATTGGCTTTTCTACAACCGGAGGCAGCTCGACTGTAAGCTGGGGAACCGACAGGGCACTCTTATCAGCCCTGCGCAGCGAGGTGAGGAGCCGTTGTAGATTGGCTGTGCCAACGGGAGGTGCCTGGACTAGTATGTCGAAATGCACCTTGTTCCAGGCTGATAACAGTTGGTGAGCATGTATGATGACGAGAAGCAGGGAGAGCTACTCACCAGCCAATGCTGAGGCATCAAGCTTGGAAATCCACGCAAGACGAGTTTCTGGCTTTTCTGGCAGCTCTATAAGAGCAGACCTTGTCCCAGTGATCTGATCCCGTATGGCTTGGAGGAAGTAATCTTCTTCCTTCTGGGTAGAGTCAACAATAATTGCTTGAGGGTGCATGAAGTTCTCAATATAGACTTGAGGCCATTCTGTTAGACAAATGTGTAACAGGTTGGTACGAGTTGGAGCTTACAGAATGCACGGATAGCAGCGAGTTTCAGCCTCAACTCAGAAGACGTGGAAGCATAGTCAGTGCGGGCATCTACACACATTATTAGAAAACAGGCCCTCTAGCACTGCGAAGAAGCCCATACCGTGTACATATATCTTGCAGCTTTTGTCGCTCTTGTCGATGCCGTTTATCTCGAGGAGTTCCTTGACGGGGATCTCTTCCCTACTCATAAGCGCAAAATGAACATGGTTCTTTTCTTGCGCCGACATCTGGCAAGCCATTGGCAGAAGAGTAGAGGCGCTGTTGATGCTGGAGGCAGCGAATAGAATGTTCTTGTTCCTCTGGTAAGCGCCGCCGGTCCCTTGAATGTTGCGCAACGTCTCCGCGAGCTCTGGGAATTTGAGGAGTCCCCTATGGTAGACCTTGTCCTGTCCTTGTTTGCGCCCTGGCGCAGACCTCTCTGATACCGCATCGGTCGAGCTATCGGGGGACGATATGAAGTTGTATATCATGAAGAAGACGATCGATGTGAAGACTAGGTATGAAATGAGGCGACCGACGGAGCTACGGCGGGGAGCACGCGGCGTAGCCTGCCATTGAGGACCAGATCCCGAGTTGTGATAGCGATGCCCTGGGAGGTGAAGGTCGTCGTCTTTTTTATTGGCCATCTCCTCATCCCCTGCCCAGAAGCGTGCCTTTGTTCTGCCGCGTGCCGGCGTCATGCTGTTGTGGTATAGCTGTCGTCGATCGGGAACGTTTGGAGCTCAAGAGTCGACGGAGGACGGGTAGACAGAGCTCATGAGCGCTAGCTTTATCGAAGGTTACCTGGCTAGAGACAGGTATTTATACGGCGGGTATGAACATGCAGAGGGATCAATCGCTGTTGCGATATGTTGAGTGAGTGTAACAAAAGAAACGACGCTTGTCCTGAATGATTATGTGTGTATGAGTATTAACTTAGGATGACAGAGAGCACCTAACTAGGTAGTTAAGGTCGCATAGAACAGCGTGGCTCGTGCTTGTCTCGTCACTGTTGCAGTTTGGTCGGTGCTCCAGAGTCCATAGGTAGCTTTCAGTGAGCTTCAGGTCCTTTTAGGCTAACTAGATCCAGTATCACAGCGGTAAGTCCAAATTACAGTACTGCAAACAGTTTTAGGTTTCCATGTCTCAGGGCAACCAGAAGGTTTCATGATAGTAATACCTATCCATGCTTATTGATAACATCATATAGAATGATCCTCATGAGACTGCTTCACGTCAAAACCATCATGCCCAGAAACAAAGCAAACGAGCAGGGAGAGAGATGGAAGCGCAGGTATTGAAGATCAAGCGTACCTGTATGATATTCGCAAGGCCAGCACGGCATAACTATCTACTTACAATGTTGAAATGATACCTATCAGATCGATATACAGAGTACCTCAAGCAATCATTTACGTGCGGCCTCTGAGTCTGGAACAACCCCTGTCAGGCTTGACTCGGGACATTTTTCATGGTGGGGCACGATCCAATCCAATTCCGCCGTCGCAAAATATCCATGTAAATTTTTAGCCGCCTCTCAGCTCGCAGTGAAAACTTACACAATAACTACCTATCTCTTATTCTCTGACGACTGATGATATTATAATGGGGAAATCCCGAAGAGCCCGTGGCCACGCGGCCCGTAAAGACCCCATCGCAAAGACCGTCAAACCTCCCTCGGACCCTGAACTTGCTGCTCTTCGCGAGTCAAAGATTCTCCCAGTCATCAACGACCTCAAAAGTGCCGATCCCAAGTCTCGTTCTGCTGCTGCTTCGGCCATCTCAAACATCATCCAGGATGAGAAATGCCGAAAGTTGCTTCTGCGTGAGCAGATTGTTCATACAATCACTACCCAGACTCTCACCGATGCTGCTCTTGAGAGCCGTGCTGCTGGTTGGGGTATTCTGAGGATCCTTGCGCAGGAGGAGGAGCCTGACTTCTGTGTTCATCTTTATCGTGTTGACACTCTCACTGCTATCGAGTTTGCTGCTAAATCTGTAAGTGTGTCTACTCTTCCAACTTGGTTCATATACTAACACTCACAGATCACTGAGATGCTTCTCTCCAAGGACCTCGAATTTCAAAAACGGTCAAAGCCCGAACAAGCTACAATTCTCAGCATTGCTTCATCACTAATCTCTCTCCTTACTGCTCTCGCAGAAGCTCAAGACGATATCCTTGAGGCCATCTCCCGCAACACCACCATCACTCGCTTCCTCTTGCTACTCACTTCAGATGAGCTTGCCGGCAACTCCGATGTTGTCTCACTAAGAAGCGATGCTCTGGCTTGTCTCATGATCCTCTGTGAAGATAACGAAGAGCTATCTGACAAGGTCGTCAACTCCAAGGAGTACCGCACCTATGGTACTTTACTGTCTTTGCGCAAGACCGCCAATAGCGATGGCGTCCTTGCATGTGGTGTCCTCCACAACCTCTTTTCCTCTCTCGACGGCCAGGACATTGCTCTTGGAGCCGACAACTCACTTCTCATCCCCACCCTTTCACAGGCTCTCAAGGCATTTGAACCAGGCCAAATGACCGATGCTGCAGGCTGGGCCAACCCCGTCGAGTACCAGCAGCTCGCCCTCGAGATTTTAGCTTCTATTGGAACAACATTGAACACATCGGCCGGAGCCGAACCCCAGAGGGGGGAGAAGCCTGAGGTTAAGGACGATGAAGAGATGGGCGATGCAGACGAAGAGATCTCTGACGGCGAGGAGGAGGAGGGAGGCGAGGAAGATGATGACGAGATGGACGACGATGAGCTCGAAGCCGACATGGAGATGGTTACCGGCGCGGACAGAAACGAGGAAGACAGCAACATCGATGATCTTCCCATCCTCAAGACTCTCATTGACAACGCCCTTCCTGAGCTCATCCGCGTAGCATCCCTCTCCCCCACCGACGACGCTTCCCTTCGCCTGCAAGGCCACGCCCTCTCCGCTCTCAACAACATTGCCTGGTCTGTCTCCCTCATCGACTTCTCTGACCTTCACAACGCACCTATTCAAAATGCCTGGGACCCCGTTGGCCGCGCTCTCTGGACCCAGGTCATCGCTCCTATTCTCGCAACTGATACTGCCGACATCGACCTCGCCACTCATGTCACCAGTCTTGCCTGGGGTGTTGCCCACTCTCTGCGATGCAGACCCAACACACCTTTCGCTGATGAGCACCGCCGCTTCATCGCTCTCTACCAGGCCACAAAGGGCTCACCTGTTGCCCAGAACTTGGAGGATCCCTTCCAGTCCCTCAGCGTCAAGTGTATCGGTGTCCTCGGCCAACTGGCTCTCGATCCCGCACCCATTGACCGAAACCGCGATATCGGTACTTTCCTGACTACTCTCCTTGCTGGTCTCCCTGAGACACCAACTGCCGACGCCGTTGAGGCCCTCAACCAGGTCTTTGACATCTATGCCGATGAAGGCTATTCATACGACAAGGAGGTTTTCTGGAACAACAACTTCCTGAAGCATCTTGATGAGACAGTTCCCAAGGTACGAACTATGGTCAAGAGCATTGATAAGCGTGCCAACAGCGAGCTTCGCCTGCGCGCCGACGAGGCCGTGTTGAACTTGAATCGATTCCTGACTTACAAACGAAAGAACAAGCCCCAGGCATAATCGGTTAAATAAAAGCACTTGATTTTTCTAGACGCCTGTAGAAATTTGATCCATTTCTGATTCACCTCCCATTTCTTTTGCCCTTGGTACCTACCACGCGTCCCATATGAATCTTTGAAGTATTATTGTACTGAATTTATCTTTGGTGCCTTTAAATTGGTCCCAGTACTTTGCACCGGGGCCCCTGAAACTGTTGATCTCAAAATCTTAGTAGTCCCGAAATAACATGCCATTGTATCCCATCGTCGAGAGCAAACCGGCCTCTCTTAACACCGTTCAAAAACCCGATAAAGGCCTTTCAGATTTGCAACCTCCAGAACTCCATCTTCCATCAGCGACTTGGTTGCTACCAATCTCGCTTTAAATGCTGGGAAGAAGACATGCTCAATAGCGTGTCTGATATGTTGCCGCCTTGCCCGCAACTCTTCTGGGATGTCCTCCTCACGAATACTGTCTGTGTCACCAGGCAAACTTGGCAATTGTTCTGGAACGTAAAAGGTGGCTAGTTCGCGCACGAAAGAGCCAAAGCAGGCCTTTTCCTCAGTCCAGTCAACACTAGGGCCAAGACGGAGGAGGAAGCGAGGGAGTTTAACGAGAGGTGGTGTGTACCCCTTCAATAGTAGTGGTAACGACACGAGTTCGCCAGCAGGTGATATTTCGAGAGAGAAGTACTCAAGAAGCATCTCGCGGCGCTCAATGAGCTGATCCGCTACCCGGTCTACCAAGGTTTCGACTTCGAAATCATCCTCAGGTGAGGTTATAGAGCTCTTCTCCATTTCTGCTGCCTTTCGAAGCAACTCGCGAAGGTCCAACGAGGGGTTGAACTTGATGGCACCAAAATTACCAAAATCTGTAAGGGCCAGTTGGTAAAAATATTCGTAGCAAGTTCGGCCGTAATCGATCAGGTACAGTCTGACGTCGCCTTGGATTGCTGCCAGCCGTCTTCGCTCATCCACGATACCCACGAAAGTATGGTTGGAAAATATCTCGGTTAGATCGTGATGTGTATCTTTTCTAACTTCGTCTCTCAAATTTTTCACGCTGTTCAGTCGGCATTGCACCAGTTCGCGGTCAACTTTCTCGTATTCCTGAGCTTCAGGGGCAGTAGTTGTTTCCGCTGTGCGATCCATAGAGCCGGTCGACTCGCTTGGGCCAGCTCGGGCAAACATGGATGTAATCTTCCGCTCGGTTGTGTCCGTCCTCACTAGGTCATTCGAGTATCTTCGCTTCTTTGATGCTGGAGTTCTTCGACTCGGCGTGCCGTCACTTTCTGTTTGTGGGGTAGAATCGATCACTTTTGCGCCAGGAAGAAGTGTCTGTGTCATGAATGTCCGGCTCGTGTCCACTGCAGCAAGTTTAGACTCGATATGCTCACATATAGAATGAATGATCTCGTCTTCGTTGAGAAAGTGAACCTCACTCTTTGTTGGATGAACGTTGACATCCACCCGAGCTGGTTCGATTTCAAGACTAAGGTAGATGAATGGATGGCCGTTCTTAGGCAAGAAATTAGCATAGGTATGCTCGATTGCCTTCTTTATGTGGGTTGATTCTACACATCGATGGTTGATGAAGAGCAGAAGTGTTGTCTTTTTTACGGAGTAATTTGCGTTGGTTGTGAAACCCTCAGCTTTGAAACCCCAACGGTCTTCAGCGACTGAGAACTCCAAAAGCTCGTTAGCCACGGCACTACCGTGAATTTGACGAATGCGATCAATGACAGTAGCCTGGGCTTGTATCGATAGATTTGTCGAGGCTTCGCCTGCCTTCTTACAAGCGAATCCAACGCCTTTGCAGTGCACAGCGTACCGACCAACCATATCAATGATCTTATTGAACTCATCAGCCGGCGAACGAAAGGCTCTTCTTCTAGTCGGTATATTATAGAAAAGGTCTTCCACTGTAATTTGTGTGCCAGGACGACCTGCAACGCCTTTGGGCTCTGCCGATTGGCCAGGCTTTGCCGGAACAAGTCTTCCATCAAGGTAGTGGGCTCTCCATGCTAGATCTGAATCTTTCGTTTTGGTGGTCACGGACAGATGGGCGATGTGGCTGATACTGGCAAGAGCCTCGCCCCTGAAGCCATATGTCGCAATGGCTGCCAGGTCTTCAAAGCTGGTGATTTTAGATGTGGTGTGACGCTCACAAAGAATGGCCAAGTCTTCTTTCTGTTACAATGGTAAGCTTTGAAGATATACTTCTGGGTGATCATTTCATTACCTGGATACCACAACCATTGTCCGTTATCTGTAGCAGCTTGAGCCCTCCGTCCTTGGCAAGGACATCCAAAGAGGTCGCACCAGCATCAACCGCATTCTCGATGAGCTCCTTGAGAGCGTGAACGGGAGCCACAATAATTTCACCAGCAGCAATTTTGTTCACCACGTTTGGGTCAAGTGCCTGCAGTCATGTTAGCGGGCGAGTCAGGCTATGCATAAGGCGTTGAAATCAGAAAACAGCATCAAGTTTGCTTACCCTGATTCTGCGAGGTGCATCACTTTTTGCGGGCAAATTCTCAATAGGCTGCCCATCGGCGTTTCTTTTCGTACCACTTGGGGGAACATTTAGAATGTCATCGGAGGCTGTTTGGGCACCTCCCATATCAACATCCGCGTCTGTTGCCATTTCTAGCTATCGCAGCCGAGCTATTGCGCCGGGGCACAAGAACCAGCCAGCGAGGTGGTACCAAGAATTCTTTCAGAGGCAGTCAAATACGAATAGGTCGGGCGGCAAACGCTGTAGGTCATGCGCAAGTTGCCTGATATTTCCTCTTCTCTCAGTTCGTTCCCCTGGCGTGTCGTCCCATATCTACGTTTTCCGCGGCGCTTAGGATTGACCACACAAGATGATAGCCTATCCCCGGGGAAAGCTTGCTTTGAATCCGATACGTTGAAAAAGGGAGAAGGGGGAAGCGGTTCATGTCATGCGAGATAAGGACAGGGCAGGCCTCATTGATAGGCAATGCGCGGATGAGCTCGGCCACGTGACTGCATTACGACTGTAAGGTGCACCTTCCCAGTATCTTCTCAGATTGCAATTCATCAACTCGACTTCGAGGCAGGATGCACTTCGAAAAGGACTTGCCGTGTTCGGCGCGTGTAAGTTCCAATTATTTTTTTGATGGCCCTCACCATATTAAAAAATTACAAATGATGGACACGCCAACAAGGATTCAAACTCGCCTTGGTTACAGCTCCAGCTGCATCGAACCAACTTGGGATGAAAGACGTATTGGGGTCGCCTCGGTCAGTGACTCAACTGTTTTCAGCGCCCAGGAACTAAAGAAAGGCAACGAGAAGAAGAAAAAAAAACATGATAAATGACAAAGGAGCGTGAATTTTCGCTATCTCAACGCTGCGTCAGCTCTCGCCGCCGCGCGTAAGGCGGATCGCAAGCGATGCAAATGCAGTCAGCAAATGCAGCAAAGTTACACATACTTAGATACAGCTGAGGCATCTTGGTTGGTTCTTGGGGAGGCCAACCATAAATTGATACAGAGTTAAATTGAGTGAGTAAACTAGAGCAAGGGGGGTTCATGTGCCTGGACCGTTCTCTTGCATCATCTCTCGATTGTGCCACCAGCCTTACATGTTGTAACTTAGGTAGCGTTTGTGTAAGCAAGATTGGGCTCGCGATTCATTGAAATCCTCCTTGTAGTCCAAAGGCGTATTGCGCATATGCGCTCTTGGTAGCACAGCCTCTCTCCCATGACGAAGGTTGTTGATACTGTCAAACAGTGACCGGTCGGTTCTTCTTTTCTTTTCCATGACAAATCTAAAACAAGGTTGTTTTTTATGATATTTGACGTCAGCTTTGGTTTTCATGGCCGGCCCCTGTCTTGGACGCCTTGTCTTGGGACGAACTCGCTGTGTTCCATGAGTCTTCTTTCACTTTCAAACTCCAATCACCAAGCAGCCGGGCGCTTTCTTGAAATGCACTGCAAACGTAGGCATCTCATGGAAGGGTTGGTGGCTGCTGCTAACGATTTTCTTGACTGAAACATGCGTATCCATTTTGTCGATTCGGCTGCATCTCTCGACCGAATTGGGACATGGATGTTAGGACTTATTTCAGGACTCTGGAGCGTGAAGATCTGAACGGCTGCCTGAACGCGTAGGCATGGATGGATGGTGGACGATGATGATGCGGACCAACGCCCGTGGAACGGGACAAGAGAGAAGAGAACTCATCGCAAGGTTTTGTTTGTATCTTCTCTCACCTGATGCATAATTGTTTGCCACTGGTGTTTTGCGCCCAGTCGCAGTGCAATTGACATAATGTTTGTTTGTGTCTAAGATCCAGCGTTGCAAATCTAGGCACGCAATGCATCTGCCTACATCGTAGTTCCGTTACTCCTCTACAACCCACGAAGAGCAAGGGAAATGCCCTTCTGTGGCACCTCTCAGCCGTTGCATTGCCTCGTTGTAAGCCTTGGGGCAGGGTCTTGCAGTGGATGGTGGTGTTGCTGAATAAGTCAAGGTGTGCACAACCAAGACAATGTGCACAGCCTGAGGTGGGCTGGCACACTCTCTGTGAAATGCAAGGTACCACGCATCTCATCGTGCGCAGAAGCCAAGCGGTCAGCCCAATGCTGAAAAATTTTCCATTTTCTCAGACTAAACAGCTTGAAATGGGTCATTCATTCATTCATTCATTCATTCATTCATTCATTCATTCATTCAGCATTACCTCCTTGTGCCAGTGGAGGCCAGATAAGAGGCAGATGGTCCGCCCATGGTTTGCATATATCAAGAGCCAAACCCATAAAAAGAGATGGGCTATTCCATCCACCACTCGCAAGAATTATCTCGTAAGATCTATCCTTTTACTACTCCAGAGTAATCTCTATAAAATCTCCGTCAATATTTTCCATCTTTTCCATCTTTCACATCCTCGATTCAATCTCTGTTGGCCCCATCCCTTCCACTTAGAGATCGACCCTGTTGCCTGCAATAAGAACCCAACCTCAGATCCTTCGGCACCCTTCTCAACCACTCAAGATGGCAGCCGACTCCCAAGCAAGCTCAAACTCAATGATACTGTCATCCAAGAGGTTTGCTTCACAACGATCCTTCATATTGACCCCCTAATAAAACTAACAATACATATTTTCTAGCTGTCTCTGCTCAGGTTCTAGTCATGGAGGATCATCACGATCCAGCTCCTCCGCATCAAACCGCTGCTCGAACTGTAGCTTCCGGCCCGGATCTCCACTTCCGGGACGTCCCGCTTCCGGAGACCGTGACAAGAACGATCTCAACCACTTTCATCTCTCGAGCCCAGCTACGGGTGTCGCCAATGGAAATGACCCTCTGGGGGCCGATATTGGTGCTCAATGGGAGAATAGCAAGAAACTCGGCCATGAAATGGCCCATGGTCTGCCCAGCTTGTCGAAATTGAGCTGAGGACCTATAATGAATGGTACAACCAGCTGGGGAAAAAGAAAAAAAAAAAAAAAGAGGGCATCTTGGGGTCGAGAGGCAGCGAGTCGAATACAAGACCAATAGTCGCGAGACGAAATGTATATCAACGTTATATTTCTTTCCAGAGCTTCATCTAACATTGCTCTCCTCTTCTTTCAAGTATCGATTCTTATTGTAATATGGTACGCACATCGAGTTGATGAATCCGGTCAAATTGGAATATACAAGAACTTAGAAGCGTGTTCCAGACTGAATTGTACTGTACAAGCGATACGCGATATAAAACACTCCACTATAACATACCTTAACCTCTACACTCCCCGTGACATCATGTCAAGCACCGCCACAGCTCAGCTCGGCTCTTTCATTTCGATACTGTAGTCTACGGGGTGACGGGGCATCCTCCGGATCTGAATCTGCCTGAGCTGGGAGTGCCCACCCCTTCTCCAGTCTGCCGTCTCCCCATGATGCGGCAGGAAGATGCGGATGCAGATGGATGCAGATGAACCAACGACTAAATGGACACTCGGAGAAGATTCAATTTTTAAAAATCTAGACAAGGTACTTGTCATGTTAGTACATATGATTTGCAGCCCCGGACCTACCATCCCCATCCTCTAACATCGGGTACATCGAGACATCCCTTGGATCTCTTTGAACGCACACCCCCTGCGAATCGCACATCGACAGAGCCAGATTCGGGTATTGACTCGCACATCACATCCTTTCTATTGGATCCACGGTACTCTGTATATCCGAATTGTGATGCACATATCCGTTGCATTCACCTCTCATTGGCTTTAAAGACACTTCTCTGGCCTGCCTTGTCCTTGTCATTGTCACATCACATCAGCGCCGCACTGTAACACATTCTGGCACGCTTCTGTCTGTGTTACCAAACACGTGCTCTTACTCATTGTATCGCGTCAAGGTAATTCACATCCTCTTCTTTTCCTCTTGCATAATCTGAGTCACTCTCCTCTGTTCTGCCGAGTCGTATTCCTCAAGATCAAGCCCAGGCAAGACATGCCGCCAGCCTTGTTCTATGTCCAGTCCTGCCACAACCCATCACTGTTGGCCTCGTCTGCCCCTTCTTTCACATACCACAACGCATCCCAAACCCAACTAACTCCCAATTCTCTGCTCATACAAAGCTGTCTAACAACAAAGATCAGCCTAGATGGACCCAAACGTATACATGGATATATTTGACACTGCAAAACTGTTATCGCTCTCCCCAACCTAACGCCGCCGGCTGTAAATGCACAGATGCTTCAGCGGCACCACCAGGCCGTATTCACCCTCCTTTCTCGCTCTCATACACGTAACGATACACAAGACACAATCATGACAAGAGGATTATAGTACATGTGGCATCCTGGTAGACACAAATACTCGCCGCACTAAAATCAAAACAACAAGAATCAACAAGCCATGTATCTGGACACTCCACACGATTCAACTTCCATCCGTGCAAATATCAACAACGCTTATCGCCGCCGCTCAGGTTCATCGGGCTTGTCGATCAGGCCGCCAATATCGACTCGGTTGGACCTTTCCTCGCGTGTCCGTGGCCGAGGCTGCTCTGGTCCTGGTTCTGGCTGGGCTCGAATTGGTGGAAGCTGAAAAGCTGCTTGAGGTCGATACACGCTTGCAGGGGGCAGTTCGCTTCGGGGAACATTATATGATGGGGGTCCTCCATACTCTGTATGGCTTGGTGATGCAGCATACGAAGTTGAGCCCGCCCCAGCAGCAACTCCGGGATTTATGGCGGCAGGCAACTGTGTTGGGGGAACAGCAGCCGGTCGTGATACCAGCGGGACTTCGCTGAATCGACCTCTGGGCATATCGAAGGTTGGCCCTGGCGGCACCGGTGTCCTGTAAAGAGCCTGTGGAGTTGGCGGCTGAGAACCATACGCATGCGAAGCCTCTCTGGTGGCCGGCGAAGAAGGCAGAGGATACGCATGCCGGGGTGGTAAGCTCAGGACCATGACGACGACGTAGATCGAGCCCTCCTTCTCGAGCCCTAGTCGAACGGGATAATGTCTCGGTTGTCCATCAGCTGCTCTGAAAGTTAGGTATTCGTTTCGGTCGAGTTGGAAGCGCCCGATATCCTCTGCGCCAAAGCCAAGTCCCTGGATGATATGGTCGAGTCGAGAAAGGATTGGTGGTAAGTAGTTCGGCTCCTTTCGTGTTTGCTCCTCGATCAGTTGACTTCTAATCGACGCAACTTTCTCCCTCTCCGCAGGGACAACGACATCCCCCAAGTTCTGTCCCCGGAGTTCCACATGGCCTACAGCTTCCATAAAAGTTGGCGAAGCCTTCGCAAAGTCCATCTTCATGTTCAAGAAAGCAACAGGGTCTGCTCCTTGAGGCCCGGCCAATAGAGGGGGTGGGAAAGCGGGAGCGTCCATGTTGGGTCCTCGCTCAGTATATCTCGGGTTCATATGTTCCCTGTTATGAAAGCGTTAGCACTTCGACAAAACGCCAGGACGTCACGTCATCCGCCTTACCCAGGTCCTATTGGGACGCCCGAAGGGTATATGCTCAATGGTCGCCTCGCCGTAGTATCTTGCGGATGAGGAAATCTGGATGGATCATAGCGAGTTTCACGATCGTCTCTTAGTCGCGGTCGTCCTCGTTTCTTGTGCTGAACATCGACGCATGATTCTTCCTTCCCATTTGTGATACATCTCGAACATGGACGTTGTGCTGTTGATTATATTAGCGCTCCTTGCCCTTGCAAAGTTGTATCAGAGGCGTATATCGATATGTGATTTCGCCTGGCCATATCCAGGGCATCGACAAGAGACCCAACATGCACTTAATCAGGCCGTCTTCCTTGAATGACAGGAATTCCAGTGTGTAGAGATCCAGCCTTGGACTGGCCACGTTGGCATCATCTCTCAATCTTGGAGGATTCTCGAGTAAGGAAAGGAATAGGTTCCTGAAAACATACCATCACAGCTAATCATGAGTTAGTACAGCTAGTCCATCATATGGACACATAGAGGACCACTTACCGAAGATGCGCTCGTTTACAAGGGACACATGCGGAGGCCACATGACCTTTTGTTTTCCTCTGCGATTTCGGGGAAGTCATAGGCTGATTCTCAACCACTGACGGGCCGACAGTTGACGTGCAAGACGAAGGTGCCCCAGGAATTCCAGGAGGAATATAACCAGATGGCTGGGGCATAGATGGTCCCCCTGGTTGGATGTACGAAATAAGTCGAGGCACGGTCTCTTCTGTCCTTCGATATGAAAACGGCGGTGCGTCTGGTGGCCCTGGTTGGAATAATCTGGGAAGCGTGGTCTGCATGTTGGTAGGTCCTCGGTGACCAGTCGGCAATTGTTGATTTGAGTTGCTCCAGTAAGTATCGGGTTGACTGGAAGCTGAATATCCCACTGGTGCTTGCCCTCGATCCCCAGCGTCTTGGGGCTGCTTCGAGGGGAGGGGCGGAGATCCTGACATGGGTGGAGAGGGATATGCTCGATATCGAGCAAAAGAGTCTTGCTCTACGCTCTCGGATACCCAGGCCAGGTCTAAGGCAATCTGCGCCAGGTCTGAGATGCCGCGGCGTTGGCCGAGCGGGACGGAAGCAGAATCGGAGACGGATCCCTTAATGACCATGAGGGCAAAATTGCTACAGGATTAGTGGCTGGACAGACAGCAACTCCAACCCTGGGCTAGAAACAACAAAGATACACTCTGGGTTTGTCGTCTTGATCTGTCTTCGCGATACAATCGGATTTGATCTGGGCTAATTTCCAGTTGTCGTCAATGGCCACCACTTAAGATCCAGCTGACCTGGACAAAGAGGTGTCTCGTATTAAGCTCCAGGTGCAAATTCAGCAGCTTCTTACCAGTCCGACAACCCCTTCTTTCGAGTTGCGAGCTGTAAGGTCGCTGAAGATGATCTTGATGGAGATGTGCCCCGCTTCTAAGATCTGCGGAGCTGAGGTGGCAGAGGAGCAGAAGTTACCAAGGGCATTCGGGATGCTAGGCTGACGGTTGTGAAGGAACACTTCAACGGTAGCGAGTCAGGGATCAAAGAAGCGACAAGCGAGTGCCAAAGCGAGGAGGCGTGAGACGAGATGCTGCACCGTGATACTACAGAGATGCGATCTTGGAGAGGTCCTGGTAATACAGCGTCAAGCCGTGCAGTTGGGAGGTCGAGACGGAAGCGGCCAACCGCAGATACTCAGGACCGGAAGCTAAGAGGCGGAACCGGGTTCGGTAGGGCGGGTAGGTAGGTATATTCGGGCCCCTTGCTGGCCGGGAGGCAGTGAACACAGGTGATCGGGCTGTGGACGGAGACTGTTCGGTGGCCTACGACTGGTTTTTGTGAGACTATGTATGCAATAAAACCTTCCCTCTGAGTGGCAGCGCGACTGAGATGCAGCTTAATTGGATCAGTGTTAGTGACAGGGCAGTAGGATCCTGGTTCGGATTTTAGAGCGGCTGCTAAGTCAATCAAGGGTTCCGGTAGATTTCCATAACGAGAATCCTCCGCCTCCCTTGGTCTTTGCAATATGCGCCAGAAGATCACCAGATTGAGAGATTCGGCGCGGAAGCAATAAGACAGGATACGTGATGGTGATTGGGGCGTTATATCAGCTGGAAGTAGTGGTATAGGCGACGTAATAGTGTGAATAAGCAGAAGCAATATTAGCTACAACTTCCAGCCTTTGCTTCTCGCTGAGCACCTAGTGAGAGGTTCTTGTTAATCGGTGGAGGGTGCTCTTCAGTTTTGATAGCGGGGGTGTAAGGCAAGATCAAGATGAACAAGGGCGGTCGAGGAAGACGCTGAATGGAGTGAGAGAACCGCCGTAGTCAAGTCGGACTTGCGCCGACTGGCTGGGTTAGATATCGGCCGTCCCGAAAAGACGGAATTGAGAGAGAAGGGCAACAAAGACAAGCAACGAGCATGTCTATTGAAGCAGTAACAAGTATCTGTATCTGTAGGTACCTGAGCAAGGAGAAAGCAGAGACAAGAATGAAGTCGAGAATGTTGAGTCCAAAACCAAAGCCTACGCCTGAGTCCAAAACTAAGACTCAGACGAAAGACAGAGATGTGAATGTAAATGCAGGTAGGTGTTAACAAACCTGGTACGATACTGAAGTCTTGTCATTCTTCGAGTAAGGGCCCGCGCAATGAGAAGCCCAGCCTAGCCCAGCCCGGCCCAAGCAAGCTAGACTAGGGCCCTGAATGTATACTTCAGGGCTTGTGGAGATAGTCCTGGTGGCCTGCCTGTTATGAAGGTTGTCGAAGTGCTCAACGCCTGGCCGAGGGGGAGGGGTGCGACAAGGAAAACCCTGAGAACCCAGCAAACCTGACCCAACCAGCACCTTAGTGCCAACTTGCTTGGTAACCCTACAAAGGTGTAAGTCAAGAAGGACACATGATTTACATATGTGAGTTCGTGGCCAAGGATTATGGTAGTCAGCCAAACTTCAAAGTTCAAACAGTGTATGGACATTGTTTAATTGTTGGTTATTGAGCAGCATGCAAGTGATTACAGAGCTAGGAAGCATTTTTTGTCGAAACCCATGACATACTTTGTCCAGGAAAGACGGAAACACCACAGCTCACGACCAAGATAAGCCACTGTGAAGTCATTTGTGGAAGCTCAAAGAATGATAGACTCAGGAACCATTTGGACAGGGTGAGTGGCCAGTCGAAGAAAGTCGAGGGAGGACAGAAAGGCATTGGCCAATTGATGACCCATGGGCCACAGCAAGTGGGCTGAGTCATAGTTAATTGATCGTGCCCTTCACGTCGCTCGTGGCTGGGAGCTTCAGACCCCAAGAGAAGTCAAGTGTCAACCTCATTACTAGTAGATCTGATCTGTCCGCCGTTGAATAGGCACTCAACGTCGACGCTGTGCGTCGTGTATCAGTCGTGCAATACAATGTAGTATCAGCTGGTTCATTGCTGGAAGCCGATTCATTAGGTGCATTGCACGCGGATGTGCACAGGAAGACCAAGGTGGAGCTCGTATGCGACTGGCTCACAAACTTGTACTCTGTCCAGAATAAACATGATTGATAGAGACGAACTCAGGTACCGAAAGCTCCAAGACTCGCAAGCTTCGCGGGTTGGCCGCAGGATGGGGGTGTTAATTACACTATCCCTTCAGGGTGTGTATGTTAGCGGTGGCTTTGGGTCATGTTGTTGGCGTTCATGACTGCTCTTGGTGGACTTAGGTTCTCCAGTAATGGTGGTATTTAAGAACTGAAGGCAAAGCCACGTTGTGAAGATCAGCAGCGATTGTTCGGCCGGTGCTCCGAATTAACGAGGCCATTCATGATGCCTGCGACTGCCATAGGAACTAACTGAGGTACGGATACAGCTCTAGAGGCCTACTGTCCTGATACTGGGGTGCGGACAAAACTCAGGGACGCAGGGCCGAGGTTGTAGCTAGGGTTTCCTGAAAACGGGGCCAAGTAATAGTAGATGGTGATGCAAGAAACAGCGGCCAAGCAAGATGGAGGTCGGGATTTTTCCGCTCCACGCCTCGCTTATTAGTATCTTGTGAGGCTTGTCTTGAGCATAGTTAACGCTTTATTGACCCACTAGGTACTGTATCACCGTGATAGGAGAAGGGTAGAGCGCCGTTTGGGGTTTGGGGTGATGGCGATCCAAGCGATATTGGCTCTGACAAGTTTAGCTTTATTGTTCCGGCCGGCAACGCTCAACGTCCATCAGCCCTCAAACGAGCCCCAATGGCCTGGCTATGGGAGGAAAGAAAACACAGGACGTCGATCCTAGACGACAAAAAGTCTCAGGTAATATAGCTCAAGCTTGGGGGAACTTCTTGCTGAGTTTATTTTGACACCCCATATTAAGGTTCGCTGTTTTCTTGCCGCCCGAGGCCTGAGATATCGGACCCTGGGGCATGGGACATCTAGCCCCTAGGCTAGTATCGCGAATCTAGCCAGACATAGCGACAGCGACGGGCGGCGCGGAAGACGAGGAAAAGGTGGCTGGGTTCTCAAAGGAACATGGCATGGCCAAGGTATCAGGTGCCAGCTGCTAGGCGCTAGGCACTAGCTAGGTGCTCTGGTTGTACGTGCTGTGGTGGGTGGAAGCTTGATCCCAGAAATAGAGAAGATTTGGTGTAGACATGTCTTCGCCAGTACATACGTCACTTCTCATGGCAGATAGACTATAGCTCGTAAGTTTTGTGATATCGTCATGAGATGTACGGTTAGAGGCCTCATTCATACCTTGTTCGCCTCTTTCCCTTGCTGGAGCTTGTACGCAGGAATCAAGCGACAGGGCCCATTTGAGGAAAGCGCCTTCTGATCAACACGGGGCCTTGTCGTTGTTCTCTACAACAGGTAATTGCATCCAGGGCAGTTGCCCTGGGGTTTGCTAACAGCTAACCCAGTCACTTTTCGAGGTCGTGCTTACCTCCAACTTAGATTGGAAGGAACCGTCCTACAAAGCCAGGTCGACTCCAACCATGGCCAGTGCCGATCAAGTTTTCCTAAGCTTTGTTTGGTATCGCGATCTCTTCATGTGTAGCTACAAACATTGTTCTTACCTTATTTTGCCTCCCAATAAATATTGCATCGAAATACTGACGTTACAGCATGCCGAGGAATACAGGCGCAGTGCCGTGAGATCTGGTGTCAGGGTGCAAGGTTTAGCCCCAGTCAATTGTATCACGTATTATCCCTGTCCTCTGGTTCTTCAACACTACGTTTTCGACTCGAGACTCGCTCACCGGATCACAACATGTTGAGCAACACAAGACGATACGCCGCATCGGCTCCCACTATCTTGTGGGGGCATCCTTTTCTTCTGCAACCGAGCACATGATCCAGGGGATCGTTGATGACGCATCGCAGGTTCCAAGACTCCGAGCCAGTGCTATTAGGAACATCCCGAGTCGAAAAGGTGGCTAGGGTGGCAGCCCAGGAACCCTCAGATCTCTACTATAAGGTGCTATGCATACGTTCTACTCACAGTTACGGAATAGGCGCCTCGATGATAGGTACAGAGATTGGCCTTCACAAATGATCCAGATGCACTTGCCTATCAAGAAAGTCAGGGCCGGGTTTTTTATAATGATTAAATATGAGCTTCACATCATCTTCCGAGTGCAAGCAGCCCCTCACACTCCCTCTACTAGCAGATTCAGTCCCCCCACTATGCGGTTGTCACTGCAAGGCGTATAGTGTCAGGTTGGAAAGATCTGGGCGGGCCTTCATTTCAATTGGCTACAACGTGAAGAGAAACATCCGAACCTGGCTGCCTTGGTCGTCTGGTTTACTGCAGCCTTTAATAAACGGCTGACTACTCCGTACTGGCTAACGTAAGTGACCCACTTGCCACGCAGCCCCAGTCTCCACGCACCAAGGTCACAACATCGCGATGACTTCAATTGATGATATCTTTATTATTTAATATATAAATTAAATAGCGCAAAATAAATTCAAGATTAATCATTATTAGCGATTATAATGGTCTTATTCTTTTTCCTAGATTCCTTCTTTTTAGTATCCTTTTTGCATTTCTTCCTCTACCTCTTAAGGCGCCGCTCCTTTAACTCATGAATCTCT
>VYWZ01000225.1:0-10607 GCA_008711595.1 Fusarium xyrophilum | reverse complement strand
ACGCTATTGAAGACTATTTAATGCCCATTTACACCGTTTGACTTTCCATTTGTTACCAAACCGCCATGAGCTCCAGAACCGGGCGCACCCTGGCGCGCAGCGGGGCTCTTGTTCCTATCCACAATTCCATTCGCATGCTTCTTGTTCGCATCAGAAGTCATTCCATTGTGCGTACCATTGAAAGACATGTTGGCAATTCCATCATATCCCTTGATACCAGTTGACTTCTCCAGTCTCTCCGCAATCTCAGGATCGACCTCCCGGAAGATAGCGATCTGTCGCTTCAGCGGCTCCTCCTGCTTGCACAGCTTCATCTTGCCGGTGACGTTGTTGATGAACCTCTCCCGGGCTGGCTCGTCAAAGACGTTCCGCCAAAGTGCGCGAGGAGCGTTAAAGTCCTCTGGCCGGATCTCGGTAAGGAACGTGATGGCTTCTCCAGTGAATTGCCCATGAGTCTTGTCGAGATCCACGGCGCGCGGCTTGAACCTGATAGGATCAATGGAGGAGAGATAGTTCGGACGTGCGCCCTGGTTGTAGAATGCCATTTGGCCATCACGCTGGAAGTTGGCGAATTGGTAACCTGTGCGCGTAGCGTTGACAGGCAACTGCTGGTAGTTTACACCGAGACGATGGCGATGGGCGTCCGGGTAAGAGAACAGCCGGGATTGAAGAACGGGATCAGCCGATGGCTCAACGCCGGGAGGAAGATGGGAAGGATTGAAGGCAAGTTGCTCAACTTCGGCAAAGTAGTTGATTGCGTTTTCGTTGAGAGTGAACTCTCCGACCTTGCGACGGGGGAACTGCTTCTGAGGCCAGACGTGGGTGAGGTCAAAGACATTGATCTTTTGCTTCTCCCACAACTCCTCGGCTTCCTTGGGGGTCATGGTCTGGACTTCAAGAGTCCATTTAGGATAGTCTCCGTTCTGGATTGCCTCGTAGAGATCCTTTTGGGAGAAATCGGGGGAGTAGTCGGCTGAGTCCTCCTGGGTGACGAAGTCAATACCTTGTTGCATGGACTTGAGATGGATTTGGCAATAAACCCATTCACCCGCTTTGTTCACAAGCTTAAAAGTATGACCAGAGTAACCGTTCATCCTACGGTATCCACGCGGAATCCCCCTATCGCCCATGAGGATCATGACTTGGTGGATTGATTCGGGGTTCTGGGAGAGGTAGTCCCAGAACATGAATGAGTCGTCAGCGTGAGTGAGATGGGTGCCTTCTTCGTCAGCCACACGATCCCACGCATCAATGAAATCTTGAAAGAACTCACTTGGGTCTCTCTTCTGAGTGTGAATAAAGTGAGGGAACTTGGCCGGGTCTCTCAAGAAGAAAACAGGCGTGTTGTTGAAGACCATATCCCAGTTCTGCACAAGTCAGCAACATGTCACAGAACTTCACTCACATCACTTACACCCTCATCAGTCCTCATCTTGACAGAAAACCCTCTAGGATCTCTCGCCATGTCATGCGATCCCGACTCCCCACCCACCGTCGAGAACCTCATACTGACAGAACATTTCTTCCCCTTCTCGGAGAGGATGTCCGCCAGGCACAAGTCATCCAACGGGTCCGTACACTCAAAATAACCGTGCGCACCGCTTCCCTTTGCGTGAACAACACGCTCGGGAATGCGCTCACGGTCAAAGTGAGAGAGGAGGTCGATCAGGTGGAAGTCCTGTAGGAGGAGAGGGCCATTTTCACCGGCTCGTTGGGTCTCGTAGGGATGTGCCATGGGCACGCCGTTGGAGGTGGTGTAGAGGGTTTCTCTGGAGGTAGCTTGACGATCTGATTCGTAGGATTGGAATTGGTTCGCTACGTGGGCTGCGAAGGAGGTGTCTGTTGCTGAGGGCGCCATTTTTACTAAACTATCGTGAATTATATGTCTCGGAAGGAACTGAGACTTCGCTGTGGTCTTCACGATGGAGGTCACTCTTATATACAAGCCACATTTCCCCCGGATAGTTCATCCTGTCATCCATTCAGCCTCCCATCGAGATCCGGCGTTTCATTCATTGGTGAGGTTGTGTCTATGACGCGGTGAACAAGGCTGGAGGGTCGAGTGTCGATCACCATTCAAATCACGATGATTGGCTCATCGGGATATTCATTGCTGCCCTGCTTTGAGACATGACATCACGACAGCCACGTCAACCATCGGCGATTTATACTGACATCTCGGGATGTGGACGGTGATAAGTGAGGGTTTGTAGGGAGACACGGAGTCGTGAATAATTGGGCCGAGGGGGTTGTTGAAGATGGTTTTATGGATATCTTATTTGTTAAGCCTTTGCCAAGGGTCAGATCTGAGACCTGAGTGAGATCTTAGGGTGATGGGTGGGTTGCATTTATAGATCGTGATGGCGTCAACATACCCTGTACCATTTCATGAGACTTCACATCTTACCTTGAAGTGGACGGACATGTGCAAAGGAATTGCACTTCAACTGTCAACTTTCTCTCGCCAATATGTTCAATTCGTGGACTGCCACCTGCTTGTTCGTTGACTTACCCTTGACTTACCTGAACTCCCAAATCAACAACCAGCTGTAAAGGACAACCCCCCCATTCTGCAGGTTAGCGATCAAAGAGACTTGAGAAGCAGCTCATCGTCAAGATGGGAAACATACTCACCTCTCTCAAAACACTTCAACTGCTCCTCCCACTGCGGAACCCGATGTCCCAGCCCGAGAACATCCGTCATCAACCCCTTCCAAACATCCCCATCATCCCTCCCATTAATATTCACAATCTCCTCAACACACGCCCTAAACTCCTCCGCATCACTCTGGGCAATGACGACAATCCTCGCCAGAATCTCCGTCCAGTTCCTCAAAAGCTCATGATCAAACGTCATCTGCGAGTATCTAAACTCCACAGTCGTAGGAGACCCTTCAAGATTCTCCTCACCACGATCTCGTAAAGACAGGGCGAAGCCGCAGCGGTTCATGCCTGCTTTTTTGAGGCGTAGACTTAGATCAGCCAGGATGGTGCTTCCCCATACGCCGTAGAGCATCTTGTAGATGTGCTTGGGATACCAGCCGTTCCACTTCGCTGGTTTCATGGTGCTCATGCACGGGACATGCTGGTTGAGTAGCGTAGGGTCTTCGAGGGGCTTGTGGAGGTCCATGTCCACTGCTAAAGATGAGTTTTCGCAGATTGGCATGGAAAAGGCACCCTTCCAGCGTGGGGGCGCGACGAGACGGAGAAGAAGAGTGGTCTCGAGAAGGATTACTAGAGTGGTGATCTTTTGGGCGAGAAGGATGGTCATACCTGATTCAACACCAACATGGACATGCATACCACATGAATCATCAGCAGAGATTTGAAGATCCAGCTGTCGAAGGTTCGTCAGAGCAGTCTTCATGGTATCAAGTCCCTCATCCAACTCACCAGCGTGAAAAACAGGCGTCGTTATCTCCACACCGTCCCAGCCTCGTCTCTTACTCAACGGATGAGCATGTTCAAGAAACTCACCCTTGAGCATGAAACACCGCTCCGGGACAAACTCTCCACAAGACAGTATCTCTGGGAATTGCAGCACGCAGTCACCGTTGTATCGGTTCTCCTTGGAGACTCTGGCGCAGATAGCGCATCTGTCATCTGGGGGATGACAGCACTGTACTGCGATGGGGAGGGAGGTTCGCTTTGCGAGGAGGTCGGCCATGTTGAAGCGTGCTGCTGCGGAGGGGGAGATGAAGCGCCACATGCGTTGGGAGTCGGGGAGGGGGGTCATGAGTTCCAGCTCGACTCCGAAGGTGATGTTCTGGAAGGAAGGCATGTTTGATATCAGGTATTGGGAGGATATACACCTGAATGGCGCTGTGGTGGTTGAGAGTGGTGATGCGAGATGAGATTGAGAGATACATCTTGGGCTTTCGAATGCATATTTATGAGCACGAGAGACGCTGCTTCCTCGATACTGAGGTATTCTGTGATTACAGCATTGTGTAGAATAATGCTTGTATGAACGGTCACGGAGTTCACCTACATGTTTTGCTGTTGTGTGTGAGGCTCACTGTTCGGACTACACAATGAGGGCCTCAAGCCAGACAAAGAATCGACCTTACGGATATGTTCTGTCTGGTAGGATACCATCGAGTCAACACGAACAAGGCAGTCATAGCCTCAATTGGACCGAACAAGGGGAAACAATGGCTTTGATACGAGTATCTGCTGGGCCAGAAACCATCGAATTCTCTGTCACAATGCTGTCCTATCATCAACTTGACCAGTTGTCCTAAAAAGGTGTTCATTTTGACATGCTTATAGATCGTTTGATTTTAAGATGTAAGTTGATACATTTCGGCGCAGATCAAATTCCTTTATGGGAGGTAGTCACACGTCCTGTCCTGACTTCCGCAGGAGGGGAGCTGCTAGTATATGATATATGAATGGGGACAAGAGGAGGCGATCAAGGATGGGAAGAGTTTGAGCTTGTTGGCTACGCCCATGGGAAAGGGGTTGTATCTGAAGTTGGGTTATCATGTTCTTGGGAGTATTGTTGTACAGGTTGAGGTGGAGGAGGAGAGGGTTGTTGTCGATGCCATGGTTGAGCACAAGAAGTGAGTGCAGGGGGGGGATATGTCGGTATGAATTCCATATCAGGAATACAAAGGACCTGTTGAATCCCTCGAACGACCCTTCAGCGGCTGCACCTAGTCCTCAGAGTCACAGACTCATGGCTCCGAACCAGGGGTTCAGAGCAAGCCAGCCAACGGGCATGTTGGGTCTTGCAAAAGTTATCCTAAATTCACGTAAGTGATCTCACTTGAGATCAAAGTCTAATAAGAAGCACTTGGCCATTTGATGCAGCCTTTGCCGCGAGCACTCTGCAATCCGCACAGATGCTCTAGGTCAAGCAAACAAAGGTCCATTCTTGCCCAGCACACCAGCTCCATGCAACGTCGAGCAAGATTAGCAATATTTCCTGGAGCTCTTCCGCGGAATTGCGTCGCGATCAGCACCGGGGCCATCAGATCATGCAAAAGGTGATACCACTAGAGATAAACAAACCTGAGACGAGTCATTCTCGAATAACATGACGATAATCTGCCTGCATTCGCATGTTGACATGTCAGATTTACCTGTTCCCTGCAGAGATCATCAGCTCCGCACCCAGGGACCGAGCACGATGATCTTGGTCTCGTCCCCGCTAGTAAGCAATAACTTAGTGTCAGAACCGGTTCCGGGGAAGCGGACAACCGCTTCGATCGTGGACTAGGTGGAGTGAAGCTGGAGCGAAGAGCGGAATGTAGATCTTTTAGGAGAAGGCGGACGACGCAAGGGCACAAGCCGCGAGTAACGATAGACTAATACGGATTAGGATGGGAGCATTCCCGGCAGACACTGTTTCCGGGATCGAACGCTGCAGGTGAGAGATGAGTGGTTTATTTTAGTAGAGTTCTCCTGAACAATGAGTTTGTACAGAGTACAGATACCGTAGAGGCATTGTCAGTCACGCACGCACCATAAAGCCAGGGGAATTGAACAGTGAGAAGGGCGTCCTCGAAAAGTATCTGCACGTAATAGTTACCCTGGGCTTTGACTCGTTGCTTTTTCCTCCTCCTCCTCCTCCTCCTCCTCCTCCTCCTCCTCTTCCTCCACGTGAATGTTCTTCATGCACTTTATTTGACACGAGGCTGCACATCCATCAATTTAATCAATTTAGATGCTAAAATTACCTGCAAGGTTTCTTCAAGCCATGTCTTGCAAGGGACCCTTGTCGTGACTCGTGACCATCGCAGAGGTCCCAATATGCCAGGAGCTGAAGATATCGCGGGGAAGAAGCATGAGGTTGAAGTGGCTGGATCAAGTGCTCTGTATAGCTTCCTTGTTGGCGGTAGTGATCGGCAGAGGATTCTCAGCTTGGCTGAGGTGTGAGGTTCGACTTTGACATGCTGACATGTCATCAGATACATCGATCTTCGTAGTGTTGAGGTCAACGAGTACCGGGGCGATGGTAAGCGAGATACAGAGTATATCCTCTATCAAACCCACTCTGACAAATTTTGATCCCAACATACGGATAACTAACTCTCCATTCACAACGTCGCCAATGACAGACCTCGACAAAGTTTGTTCCAGAAATCTCAACCAGATCATCAGGGATAAAAAAGTCTCTCACCACAGCGACCACTCCATTCATCATCGCAATATCCTTCAGCACCCAACGACCAGGCGTCTAGACGATGCAGGCCTCGCGCGGGCATATTATTCCCCACTAACCCCGGAATCCGCCATGATCTACAGAGTACAGAGTACAACAGTCCACTTGGCGCAAACCTTGCCTCTCTCCTCCCAATCGGATCAGCCTTGTCGAGTACCAACCAGATCGGCACGGGACCTGACTCGCTCTTTTCGATTCCGATTCCGATCCGTGAGAGTTTGCGATGAGGCTAGTCTCCATGGCACGGGCTCCGTGCTCAGGCCGTTTATGTCACGTAGCGGCCAAGAAGCTTGCTTGTAAAGCACGGAGTATTAGTGTACTACTAATAGGAAGATGGGAAACTTGAACGATGCATGTTGAAGAGTCTTGTCTTGTCTTCTCTCATCCCCATCTCCTCATGCTGCCCTCTCGCAATCAACAGTCGTTCAACGGACGATAACTCACAACCCCCCATATGGCCAAGCATGGCTTTGGATCAGGCCTTGAAGGCATACCCCAGACCACGATAACCGTCGTTCTCGTCTTCCTCGCCATATCGCTCTACAACGTCATTGAGCTCAACTTCATCATCCTTGGCACCTTTAAGCGCCACGCCGGTCTCTACTTCTGGTCATTCCTCGTCTCAACATGGGGAATCGCAGTCTACTGCTGCGGTTTCTTCGTCAAGTACTACGCCTCTTCGGCGCTGGGATATCTCGCCTCGACCTTCATCTCGGTAGGATGGGTAGCCATGGTTTCGGGCCAGTCGCTCGTGCTATGGTCAAGACTGCATCTCGTTCTGGGGAACAGATTCCGGCTGAAGGCGGTGCTGTACATGATCATCACCAATGGCTTTCTTATGCATGGAGCTGTTATTCCCATGATCTATGGCTCTTTTTCACCCAATACAGCTATGTGGAAGGAGCCATACTCCGTCATGGAAAAGATCCAGGTCACCGTCTTCTTCACACAAGAGATCATCATCTCATGCTTCTACATCTGCGAAACAGTCAAGATGATGCGTCTGGAACGCACAATGGGCAACAAGCGTGCAAGTCGTCGTCTGATGAGCCATCTCGTCTACGTCAACATCCTCATCATCCTTCTCGACATCACCATCCTCGGCCTTGAGTACGCCAATCAGTACCAGTACCAAACATCCTACAAAGCTTTTGTGTATAGCACAAAACTCAAGCTGGAATTCACTATTCTCAACCGCCTAGTCGAGATGACTACGGGTAACAAGGATGGCAGCTCTGGACCACGTAGTCACACGGCTGGTACGACGACAGGGAACAAGCCCAACATCGCGCTTGATACATTCATCAGCAATAATGTCGACAAGCCACCCGGTGACATATCCTACAGAGCTTATGTCATGGGTGGTGACGGGCGACGGGCTCCTCGTCAGACACCCCGTGATGATGAGGTTGTCATGACTACAGAGGTCATTGTTCAGCGGGAAGAGAGAGGGGAAGATGACGGTATGAGCATGGGCGGAAAGTCGTCCGCTGAATCAACGATTGGGACGTCAGGGGGGCATCATTACGAAAGTGAGGGATTACCGAAATCTTCGTCAGAAATACATCTAGCGACGCGAGGCTTTTAATCTGGACACGGACATCACGACTACTCGACAAAGTATCTTCTTCATATACATATTATTATACGTACCCGGTGTTGCGAAACCACAACACTACATATTTCATAGAACATATACATACGTTTTCCTCTTCAGCGTCATGTTCTGTGACTGTCTTCATCTTCAAAAAAGATGAGTAATGGCGCAGGCAACGTTCATTCCAAGCCAACTTACCCGCCGCCGGGATTCGGCGTTGCAAGTTTGTGTCAGCCAAACTCTGTCCAGTCAAGCTTTGCAACTAACGCTCACGGCATTTATATTGTGGAATCTGAGAAGTTTGGCCGTGTCGTGACTCTCTGGCTGCGACCTTGTGACTTTGGCTAGTCGGGGGAGTTTTGTAGGTGCTACCTTGGGTATCTTAGGGGGCGACTAACTTTCTCATTGCTACCAGGATCAGGGGCCAGGCACAAAGTGTCCTTCGTCTAGGTTTCGGAGGATGATACGCGGGCTGTAAATCTCCAGAGGGCCTCCAAGGCTTCCATCAACACAAGGCTTTATTCAATATGAGGATCTACTATCAGAAACTATTGGTTGGGCTATGTTGTGAGCTTTCAACATACCGAGGCTGCTCTGAACTACCCTGGCCCACAAGACTACTCTAAACTTGGGAAAAGATTATGTGAAGTAAGAAGAGATAGCCTAATACTTGACTCGTTTTTTGTCATTCTTTGCTAAACTCATCATGAGGTCCTATTGCTGGAACAGGCTCAGATATGTATACACATGCTTCAGAGTGAATGTGGCCAGCTTCTTGCGGTGTTTGGGCTTGAAGCCCTCTGGTAGGTCATCCATATCCTCCTCCATATCCTCCTCCATAGCCATAGACATAGCCCCAGCAGCGAATCCCTCTGCGGCAATATCCATATACTCCTCACGCTCTTTCACATCCTTTCCGAACAAAAACAAAGCAACCAAAAACTGGAGTGACTCTAATCCTTTCGCTTCAACGTTTGAAGGACCTTGGTCATGGTTTCCCGAGCATGCTTGAGGGTGAATGTGGCCAGTTTCTTGTGGTGCTTGGGCTTAAAGCCCTCTGGGAGGTCGTCCATGTCCTCCTGTTCCATGGCCTCAGCCGAGAATCCTTCTGCTGAGATCTTCATGTACTCATCTCGGTCCTTTGGTTCCATCCCAAGCCAGACAAAGCACCCTCCATACTTGAGGAGTATGGTATTCAGAATGAGACGACTTGTTCGGCTGTTCCCATCGAGGAAGGGGTGTATGTTGACGAACTTGTGGCAGTACTTGGCTGCCAGAGCCACAGGGTCGATCTCTCCGCTCTCCTCTGCTGCTGCGATGTCGGCCGTGAGGGAGTCAGTCAAGTCGCGAACCGCCTTTGGGACCTTGGCCTGATGCGGGAAGGAGTGGAAGCCTCGCTGGACTGGGTAGCCTCGGTAAATGCCCCCATACTGGCTCGAGGGAATCTTATCCGGACTGTCGATTTGATATGTCAAGAGGCGGTGAGCTTCCAGGATGATCTCTTCGGACAGATCCTTCCCTTTGATGGCGACTTCGTTCATCATGTAGTAGGCCGCCTTTGCATGCTGGATGATCTCCCGGCGGCTTCGGAGCACGTCTTCATGTCCACTAGACTTGTTCTTGCTCACGAGGTCCATTCGGAGAGCTTGATAGATTGGGTCGCGATCGCTAATCTCTGCATCGTCCACAGCGTGCCCTTCGAAAATGCGTTGACAAAGCTTGACTGTGACATCCAGACCACCGCCGACCATCTCGAGCATATTTGAGCCGTAAACCATCCGGGAGAGTTTCTCGTTGAAGTCTTGGGCGATCCTGGAGTGATCCTCTGACTTTTGCTTCTTGAGAGCATCTGCGATCTCGTCGAGGTAGTTCTTCAGTTCCTTGTCTTCTTCTTCGGGGTGACTCTGGTCTTCAGCATCGTCTTCGTAATTGCCATGGTCCTCGTGATTGTCATCGACCTCATCTTCTGCATCGTCCTCGTAGTGAGCATCATCTTGGGTGAGCAGCAAGGTCGATTCCTTGCTCGGTCCTGAATGAATACGAATAGAGCCGTTGCCTCGGAGACTCGATGAGAGCATGAGATGGATAGAGTGTCCAAGGTTAGAGTCAGTCTGCTGGGCTCGGGATGATGGAATCTCGAGGCCTTCAAAGGCTTCAGCAAGAGTTCGTCGCTCGAGTTTAGGTGCCATGGTCGCGTTGTGCACGGTGCTGGGTTGTGAAAGCTTGTTTGTTCAAGTGGGCAATGTTGCTGTCTTTGTCCTATAGGACGACTCTCGGTGAGATAGAACGGGTTGAGGGTATGATACAGACAAGACAGGGTTGAGTTGGCGATCCACGAGCAGACCCTTGCGAGGTTATGTGAAGTCTGATGTTATTGGATGGAAGAATGAGGAAGGGATGGAAAGGGGGAAAGAGCATCCTTTTATACCTGTATTTGAGCGTCAATGAATCACTGTCAAAGTTTTGCAAAATTAAGGTCTGAAATGTAGAGTGTAATGAGTGGATGATTCAGTATCGAGAATAGAGATGACTCACTGTTAAAGTTTTATGTCATACAGAAGGTAAGGAAGAATGAATACTCTAAAAGTTTATGTAGGAGGAGGGGGCGATAGATGGAGGAATGATCAGTAAGAGCAGAGATGATCTACTGTTAAAGACTTGTATAAGAGTAAATTGTAACAGATGAATAATCTATGAGTACCTGAATGTAGAGATGACTTGCTGGTAGACTTTGTTTTATTGATAAAGGCGGTGGTTCCTTTCAGCCAAAACCAAGATCTTAGGCAACAGTGAGGGCAATGATCATCTTGTCCGTATGTGCTTACTGGTGTTCTTTACCTT
>VYWZ01000223.1:0-25419 GCA_008711595.1 Fusarium xyrophilum | reverse complement strand
AATACCTCTAAATAGCTATTTTCATTATAAATAGTGTTATTATTAAACAACAGTTATATATTTAATCTAAAGTCAGTTATTTAGCCTTATCCACATAACCGGTTATGCGAATAGCACGTGACCCTAAACGCACCACCGGTTGTGCGGGTATGAGTGCCCAGATTTTGTCATCCCCTCAGTGAATGCTGCACCGTCTCGATCACCATGGACCCTCGCGATCCATCTGCCTCGGTCAAGCGATCTGTCAAGTCCAACACCAAGAGCCCCAAAGACAGTATTGCCAGGCTTGCGGATGACCTTCTTCGTCAATCTCTTACACGCAAGCCTGACATTGCTACACAAGAAGCATCAACATTGAAGGCCAAGACGCCCCGTTCCTCAGCAAGCATCACTCGCTCAAGCATATCCAAACCAAGGGGCTCTTCTGCTGCTGATGAGTTGCTCCGTGCCTCTTTGGTTCGTGACGCTTCAGGTTATGGACCAAGCGTGCCACCTTCCTATCGAACCCATAACAATGCTCCAACCCCATCATCAGTAACCAGGGTCAAGGATAGTTCGACTATCTCGGCTGCCTATAGCAAGAGTCGGATATCAGCACTCAAGTCAGAGGTTGTGCGTGCCAACGCTGCAGCCCCAGCTTATTCCAAATCTGGCTTGCTCAAAAGCTCCTGCTCGACTGATATACTGTTCCTTCTTGACACGACATACTCTATGAACAATTACATAGAGACAGCAAAGAATCAGATCCGATCTATCGTCAAAGAGATCAAAGAGGTCTTCTTAAGTGAGTCAGATGTGCGTGTCGCGGTGGTTGGATACAAAGACCATGGCGATTAGCCCAACATAGAGTTCCTCGACTTCACTACATCTGTTACATAGGTATACAACTTTTTGGCCAGCCTTGAAGCATCAGGTGGTAGAGACATCCCTGAGGATGTTCTGGGCGGTGTACAGAAGGCTGTCAACGCCTCATGGATGCAACAACCCAGGTGTCTGATCCCAATCGCCGATGCCCCTCCTCATGGACATGCTCTGCATGACTATGAGGAGAGTGACGATGACTACTACAGAACAGCCAGTGAACCACATGGTCTCACTCATGCAAATCTCTTGAGCCGCCTTGTCAAGCTCAAGGTCAACTATGCTCTTCTTCGAATCAGCTCATCTATCGACCGGATAGCCCTGGAGTTTGGCAAGTCCTACGGCGGTGGCTTCTCGGGGGCGGACGTCAAGCTCCACGAAAAGAATTCTTACAACATTGCGACTGAGGACTCGCTCATCTTGGCCAAGTCAAGGGCCAAGAGAACAGCCAAAAGTACTGGGCCCCTTTTCGAAGAACTCCAGCTCGGAACTGGATACACAGCCATCAGGCATTTAGTTGTCAGCTCTGTCACGTCTTCAGTATCGCGTACAGCAAACCGCTTGGCTCTGCCAATGAGGGGCGGGAGCCGCAGTGGCTCGCATATGTCTGGGCGCCCAGAGTCAACTGCTATCTTGGAATATGGCAGTGTTGCCAAAAGCGTAGCCAGCAAAAGCGTTGCTCTTGAGACATCACCACCCCGCTGAAACACCTCTGGCTGGCTAGACAAGAAGCTCACCGCGGAGGGCTTTTGTCTGGACCTAAGCGTCCATGGGGCTGATACTCTGGATGCAATGTTGGACAAAGATGAGAACATCAAGCTTGGGCTTGTCAAGCTCGATATCGATGCAAGTTCCAAGCCTTTCGCTGAAGGATCTCTGCGCGTCGCGGCGTATGCTTGCCTAGCTGCAACCACGAGCAAATTCGTTCTCAAGTCATTCAAACACACCGAACACAGGCTAGCCAATCTAATTGAGGACATGAGAGTGTAAGCGCTTTGTGAAGCATTTGCGCTTGAGTTCAACGGGCTTATAAAGTCTTCGCAGCCTATCGGTTTCATAACTACGCTTTATCTTCAGGACACGTCTCGCGGATCCAAGTCAGACGACAATCGGTCGCTCAAGCCGTTTATCCAAGGCGAATACAGCAAGTACAATAGTAACGGGGTTTGTGTCTTGGAAGACGACACTAATCCATTCAATGAGACTGCGCAAGCCTTCTCGCAATTTACCTTTGAGCGCTCCTGGGGCCATTTTCTGGTCACGGATCTTCAGGGAGTAGGTAACTCTTTCACTGATCCTGCAATTCAGACCAAAGATCCTGAACGTTTCAAACTCGGTGAAACAAACCTTGGTGAGGAAGGGTTCAAGTTCTTCTTTGCCTAGCATGAATGCAAGGCGACATGTAGTCAGCTGGGGCTTCTGACGAACAAGGAAATGCTTGTGTCTGGCAAACCCATATTCAGAAGCAGATGGTCTGCTATGGACCCAACGGTCTGTTGCTCTAATAAGCTGTGGCGCAAGATTATTCGACTGGTAACAGCTAACAAATCATCTGATTATCCTGAGCATAACTGGTGTGATGGGTGTTTCCCGCAACTCAAGCTTAGTGAGGTAAAGGTGGCATGTGGAGGATCGAAACGTAATTCCCAAGTTTCCAAGTTTCACCATGAGAGTCAAGGCGAGAAGACGCCGACTGTGTGTGAAGAGAGCACAGGGAAAAGCATGCCACTGTAACTAGTCTTGTTGGAGGTGGTTTGTGGAAGACTACGAAGTCGACTGAGAGGAAAGAGATATCAGGCAGATTGTGGTAGAGGGACACTTCTGGAGTATGCATTCAAGGAGAGTAACACATTGATACAATCTATCATCATCTACGTGATACCACACAGAGGTACCCACTTGCTAAACATGGCCAGGTTTGCACCCACCTCCACAGCGTAAACAACCATTGCAATTCGCACCTTGGGCCATTTCAGAACAGCGCGGTGCAGTCTTGGTGATGAACATCTCCCCAGCAGAGTCTCTGTAGCAAGAAAGTCGGCGCTCAGAGTTGAAGGCCTGGACCATCTCAGGCGCAGCACGCCGGGCGAAGTCAGATCCAACCCACGAGGCTTCAGATGCGCGGTATCCTGTCCAATGAATCCAATGCTCCTCTCGTTCACCACCGTTGGGAAGATAAGAAAGGCGATAGCCGAGAATGCAAAATACGTGACGCTTTCCTATGCCCGTAGCATACTCTCGACTTCCAGAGAGCCGCCAGAAATTGATGACGGCTGGCTCGTTGATCTTTTGTACGTTGTCCTCTCTGAGTATCATGGGTTGCATGTTGGGAAACCTGACTTCGAGGTAGACTGTGTCCGGCTCGCCGACGTAGAAGTTGAGGATTCCTAGATCAGATGCAGCCTGAGTGTTCGGAAAAGGAAGAAGATTGTGACCGGCAATCGTTTGACGAGCGACGTTGAAGATCTCTTCATCTTTATTTATAGACGTAAGAGACGGCCAACGTGTACCGGATCTCAAGAATGGGTTCCCGATGGGAGAGTTGAAGCGCGGGAAATAATCGTCTGCTTCTTCATCAGCCTCCACCGGTTGTTGAGGTGAGGACCCCTTTCGAAGAGATGGTAAGCTCGGGACTCTTGGAAGGTGTTGATCTCGAGGAGACACAACCGATTCGCGACGAGAAGAGCCTGCTGTCCTGGTTAACATCCTTAAAGCAGTAGACATTGTGCACATTGTTTACCTTGTGAAGCTGCAGAGAAGTCCCATTGCGCAAGAGTCAGCCTGATAGCATCGGATGACATCGTGCCAGTGGTGGAGAACTGGAGATTGGGGTGAGGAAATATCAGAGAGGCAACAACTCCGGTGAACAGGAATTTTGAGTCAGTATAGCCCACGGAGCAGAAAGAGCAGTTGGAGGACCTTGCGTCGAGAAGTAGGAACCTGACAGCATTGGTAGACAAAGGAGATGCTCCTCGTGAGTCTTCGTCACTCGTTAATCATGGCATGCAGTCATGCACATGCACATGCAACAGACTACTGCTTATGGTACGAGCGTGCAACAGTTTGAACTAGAGGAGTCATTTATTGTAATTGATGCAGGATCTGCGGTGAGGACAGCGCTAAAGGTGAAAAGCCAAACATTTGCTGATGTATGGTTAGGCTTCTGATAATCACGTAGTGCAAAGCCCCATCATCCATGCGATAGCACATCATTGCCAGAGTTTGTTTGTCAGACCGCCAACAAAGGCTAGCCTTGTCCGATCCCTTGTGCCTTAGACACGCTCAGGTTTCCCGGCCCGGGATAGTTGGTAGTCAATCTCTTTCTCACAAGACGCGACTTCATCCTTGGCTACTTGGTGCCGAGCACGAGCATTTCCAAGACGCTCCCGAACATCCTTGAGGTTCCGCTTCATCTGCCTGGTCTCCCGGTTGCGATGACGAGGGTGTCTCCTGCGCGCGGTCTGCTTTGCTGAGGTCGTTGCCTTGGCGCAGGGAGCTGTGCAGGGGCCAGCATGGTTAGTGTTTCGGATCTGACAGTCCATATTGGTGACTTGGTAGTTTTGTGTGATGATTTGTTTGACTTGAGCATCATGTTTGGGTGGCTGTACATGCGTACTGGCAGGGTAAAGACGCCTGGGCAGAGTATTGTGCCGCTCCGGGCGAGAGAAACATTTACCCATGATCTTTGGATGGGTGGGCTCTCCCTGTCTCTATCGTATGTTTTGATTACAATTCAAGATCTAAAAGGCAGTTGTCTGTTGTTGATGGTTGAGAACGGAGTGGGTGGTTGCGAGGATGAAAGAGATGCCACCCATCTTGGTATGACAGCCAACGCGTCACATAAGTTACGCGTTGTAGCAGTGTAGGAAAGATTGGATCGGCAACCTGCTTGCAACATCCCATCGTGTCTCTTGTAGTTGTCTGAAGCATCCCGAAAGCTGTGTCTGTCCGCGGCAAGCTGCATATTTCCGGCCCACATTGGGCGGGCATCTGAATATTTGCTCCACACACTGAGACATGTCTTCAGCTGCTAACCTCATGCCATGATTAGTATCCAACTCCTGTAGATAGTTTCGATGGCTTCGACCAGTTTTGCTACGTATCTGTAGTTCATCCAGGCTCCAGCAGTCAACAACGAGACCTATCATACGCTCGCGACCTCTTCAGTAGCTGAGATATCGACTGCTCGTGTACATCCCATAACCAGGAACGCCGTGGAATCTCCAGCATTATTAGACCCATCATAGACTACTGGCTGTGCCATGAGCCATGCCAACGGCGGCGTCTGTCTTCAAGTCTGTGCCCAATCAACGCCTCCACTCGAGCTCGACCTTGTGCAACTCTAACCCGTGTCTGTCCGGCTGAGTAGCTTGGAATCCGAATATACTACATACAGGCTTGAGGAAATCCATGAGAAATTAACCTCAAGAATACAAAAAAGTCCGGGGCGTCCAGCGTTAAGCTTCAATATCCATCCCCTTTTTGTTCAAAATCTAGACCACATCGGGCAGGAAAAGACACAAGACATGTAACAAATATCAATCAAGTTCAAATCCCTCTGCTGTCAGAAACACAAACCAGGCCCTATGGGTGCACTATACAGGCCATCGGCGATGTCTACAATACAGGCCGCTATGGCCCAGCTTTTACCGGCCGAGCGACGGGCTTGTGAAGGTAGAGAGTTACTGTCGCTCGACGCCGCTGTCAGCCGAACACTTCTCACTATCGAACCGGAGTGTCACCTAGCTTGTGAACTTCGCAAGGTGCAGATAAACATCCGTCGCCATATTCTTGCCGCTCCTGTTGAAGAGGGAACAGCAGAAGCAGGTCAAGGCTTGAATCAACACGGAACGTCTTTTGAGGATAACCTGACTGATCCCGACACCATCCTTCCGAGCATCGAGCAGGAACTACACTGTGACTCTGCCGGACTATCCTCGCCTACGGTTGGTGGTACACCTGACGAGACGTCTGTTGCAGCAATCATGACTGGGTCAGACGGCGCAGGTGACGAATTTCCGATGACAAAGAAGCGACCCGCTGACAACGAATTCGACTCTGTCGCTAAGCGCCCCAAGATATGGCTCGGTGGAACAATGAGAAGCCTGTTCGCTGAAACGTGATGCATTTATGGAGGATTAGACTGGACGGGAAATGTGTCCCGAGTAAGTCGATTCCATGGCTCATGTCCATCCATACTATGCTGATCCGACGGAGATGATGAACAGGGGCAAGCAAAACGAGAGGGAGGTGTTGCGAGAAATCTTAGCATATTTGAATCACTATGCCTATATTGTCTTCCGTGAGTGGAAGTGAGTTGGGATAACGGCAACGGCAACGGCAATCGCAAGTTTGATCCGAAACTGGCATGTTTACTGCCAATATCTGAAATGTTACGATCAATTTCGGTTGAAAGTTCTTTAAAAACTAACTGATCATCATGCAATTCACGCAAATCTGTCGGTCTCTGGGCGAGCCAACTGAACTGGGAGCCTGATGGGCCCATGGACAGATCCAATAGTTTCGAGTTGCAATACCTGACACACGGTGTTCCAAACAATGAGTCGTCATCTCCAGTTCGCCGTCATCCTCAGTTCCTACCCAACATACACATCCCGTACAGTATCAGAAATCATCATTGATATTCTCCTTTGGAAATGCTTTATACTTGTGCTCAAGTCCGTCAGGTAATGCCATGGTATAGCTGACCCTATTGATGTAAGGCGTCTGAAAACTTCGGAAACTTCTTTCGGGTTTTGCGCCAAGACAATCCTCATAAATCCGCTATTGCCCGGATCAAATGATCGAGAAGTCGAGAATCTGATTATCTGACGCTGGCGCGGCTGGTAAAGAAGAAGTCAAAGAGCTCAATGCTAGAAAAAGCACACTGTCCTTTGATATTTGGCGGCACAGAGACCAAATACTTGAAACCCGCAGATGGTGGATGTTATCTTGCTCTGGGGCCACCCTAAGCTAGTCCATCCTTTCATCGTTGCTTGGAGACCCTTTGCAACGTGGCAGTCGATTTCTTTTCTCTTTTTGCCACTTTTGCAAAAGCTCTCTTGGGCAGCCTGAGCAGCGAGCTGACAAACTTCTGGAATCATAACAGAAAAAGTAGAATTATGTGTACGGACAATGTTGATCAAGCGACTGTTGCCTGCAATGAAACCAACACGCAACCCTGAAGGGCCAGATTTCTTACTATGGGCTTTTGGACTAACGATCCGTGAATCGTTCCCAGCATTACCGCAGGAGCTCAAACTAGCTTCTTCATACCCGTTGCGAGTGTTCGGAAGTACCATGTAATCTGTTGGCTCGGTTCGAGGTAAGGATCAAGGAGAAGCGGTAAAATTATTCAACCTAGTTATCTCGCTTCCGTCTCACGAGTCAGCCTTCTCATGTCGAAATATCAGGGCTTGCCTCACAGTTAGCGAGTTGTTGTAACCTGAGTAGTGTGCGACATGTTGGCCCGAGATGCAGATGCCTCCTTTAGACCTTTACGTACAGGAAAATGACGGGCTTCATTCAAGGCTTGTTTCGAAAGATTGAATTGAGGCTCAAGTGACGAGTGACAAATCTGTCCATGGGTATGAGATCCTGGAATTACTTGCAGACATGCATTCCGTTCGTTAACAACCCGTAGAGGTAGCCACACCGTGATGACGGTATTTTGTGTCGAGAAGTAACTTAAGCACTATCCTGGTGCCAGGGCTTGATACTGGAGACATCCGGGGGTTTGTTCATCAGGAACCCCTTCGGATGAAGGCGGAAGTTGGGTCCGAGAAGTCCCGTTGTCAGTTATTTAGTACAGATAAGGAAGTATGAATCGCGAGAGCCTTGAAACTGTCACCGTGATCGATCAAGTTCATGATCTTGCGGATTGTACCAGGGTGTGAATTAATTGATTGCCCCTCTTTGACCTTTCCACCTTCCTCCCGGTGCCTCCAGGTCGATATCGCCGTGGGTCACTGTCTCATTCCTGATGAGCGATTCGATGTTATGGAAGGCCAAACGAGCATTATAAATCTCAAGCGCGTGGAAAATATCTTCAACAATAAGAACGCCGCCTTTCCTAGACTGAGACATCTGAACTTGGCTAAAAAGCGACGGTCTAGCTCATGGTTAACTTCTGAGAGCTCGCGCCGCTTTAGTGATGCGTGGTATCCAAGAACTGAGGCCGAAGACACGTTTTGGAAGTGAAAAGTTGACAACTAGGACTAGTATGGAGCAAATATGCAGGGGTGAAGTAATGAGGGCAGTGATGGCTAACGGGTAATGAAGGGGCTAGTGGTAATAATCAAGTTCGGCGAAGATCCAGAGTTAGGAGAAGAACCAAACACTCTTATAGAGATTGGATGGTATCATGTATGTAGAAAGAATTCGGGCTCTGTGACATCAAAGCTCTCTATCAGATGTAAGCTGCACTGGCTATGACAACTTGACAAGAGGTACCTAAGCTCACCAAACTGGGCTGGGTACTCTAGTATCAGCAAATCGATTTTCTAAGAAAGCTTATGGCACAACTGAAGTGTTTCAGAGGGACCTTGAGATGCGCAAACTTACGAGATCCAACTGCCTGCCGGTATTACAGTAGGTCTCACTGACGTCAGAGTCGAGTTAGTACTACTGCCTGGGCTTTTCTTTCGAGCTCTGAAGCACTAGAGCAATTGTGAATGAAATTGTGAATGCATGGTAAAAAGGGTGCTAGGAGTGAAACTTACCAGCAGAAGAAAGCAAGAGGGGGCAGCGTCGCCACAAAGTATCCAGAGAACACACACATAAGTATGACAGACATGATGGTGAGGCTGGTGTCAATGGCCAGGTCTATCAATGCAAACGGGAGCTCGGTGTCTACAACGGACATATCGCGGCTGAAGCGGTTTGTTGTAACGCCAACATCCATTCTCGAGAAGAATGACAACGGAGCATTCATAACTGTCCGGAGTAGCCGGGCATGCAGAACTTCGCTGCCACAAGGTACCATGATAACAAGGTAATGCACAGCTGCACCCGTGATGCCAATTATTGCAAGTCCAGCGAGCATTGCGTAGAGTCCACGGTAGAAGTTGTTGACGCTAGTTGTTGACGCTTTGTTGAGTGATAACAGAATGACCAATCCAGAAACTTAGCAATAGCTCAGTCATCTCGTGGGCCGCACCGAACAAGACTGTGAGCGCCACTAACAACAGAACATGCCACTTGGGTACCGTATTGAGATAGTAACCATAAGTAGCAAGCTCCCCCAGTGCTCGATTAGCAGATTCAGTCTCTTCTTCTGGCCCTTGAGGTGCTGAAGTTGATTTGTCGTTGGCTTTCGAGGAGTCGCCGTCTCCCGTGGCAGCCCCGTTCTGCCCAAAAGATGTAAACCACTGAAGTAATCAGTGTCGTTCTTGAGTTGCCCAAATGTGCCTTGATGCTCGACTGTGCCATGTTCGCCTAGAGCAATGACGTGGTCTGCATATGCCAGCCGATGAACTACGGGATGTTAGTATTGTTTCACCTCGAGCTGGCGACAGCTGAACTCACCAGCGCTCGTCACACAAACAATAGTCGCGCCCAGCTCTCTTAGCAACCCTGCTTCTGAAAAGAGCATCCTGTAAATCTTTCGTGGCTCTCTCTTCAGCCATAGCAGTCTTTGCGGGACGAGGGTCAAGAACAAAGCAGATGGAACGATGGATAGCATAACATTCTAAAGCAAGACAGTAAAATCAAATCTTGCCGAGGCCGAAATCAGCTTCTGGCAGGACGTTTAGTGAAGAATTAGCATCCATAGCGCTTGTGACTGAGTCCTTTCTGCATCTTCTCAGCGGGAAATGGGAGCCTCATATCATGATCCCATGACCAAGGCAACTTCATTATCTCATGGTGAGATCCAATGACGAATGTCTAGATTAGTAGTCGGTGCTTACGTGGGTGACTACGTTTTCATGCGTCATTCAACTGCGGGGAAAGAGATTGGTTGATTGGTCAACATAGCGATAGGACAAACTTGCACCGTCTTACAGGGAGAACTAGGGAATGATAGACTGAGCGTTTGTGATGCAGTTCAGATAGATATTGGATATAGCCAATATTTGATCAAAGGTAATTCGGTGTGCACCTTCACCAAGAGATAGATCCTGACTATTTGAATCACTCTGGCCTACGAATTCTTGTTCTTGGGTCAATAAGAATCAAGGTCTATTATCAACCAACCCAGGCAAACCAGTACTAAGCTTCATCACTAAGGTCACGCATCAACTCCATTTCGGTGAAGTATTATTTCTCCAAATAGATGCCGATTGAATTTCGTGTAAATCAGACCTAAATATGAGCATGTTTCGTTCCTCAGGTCTAATCTGGTGGGATAAGAAGCCAACCGTGTCGAGTTTACAAAAGTTCCTCACCGCGTACTTGGTTTCGTCACCACCTTAGGAAATCTTCACCAAATCTTGATAACCCCAACGATTCATACCGGTTTGACACAACAACGGTGAACGTCGATTTCTTCAAATTCGTAATCTTACAAATTGGTATAGCCTTCAACCTCGCTCTTCTCTCTAAAAAAAAAAACACATCTGAGCTCCACAATCGCTGTGTTTCATCTTCTTCAAGACGTAACAACTTTACTCCTTGACAAGGACAGCTCTGTATCGGACCTTGCCCTCCTTCAAATCGTGCAGCGCCTTCTCAATACCCTCCTCGTTAAGAGGGTAAGTCATAATGGTGGGCTTGATGTTCTTCCTGGCTGCAAAGTCAAAAAGCTTACGAAGGCTATCGCGAGAGCTGACTAGAGAGCCCTGGACGCGAATACCCTTGAGGGAGAGCGAGGTCAGGGGAACAGGAGTAGACTCCAGAGCGGCAGTAAGAGGGTAGATAACACCATCAGTATCAACAAGAGGGACGAGACTGTATTTGTTAGCTACGACGAATCAAGTCACAAGTGCCGGTTCGTTATACATACCTGCTGTAGTCGACATTTGCGCTACCGCAGAGAAGCAAGTGCTTGACAGGCTTGAAGTCCTTTGGAGCCTCGTCTCCAGACTTGAAGACAATGAACTCAGAGGCACCATAGTCCATAGCCTCCTGTCTCTTGGACTCGGATGAAGAGAAGACAACGACGTGGGCTCCCTTGGCGGCAGCGAGCTTGATGGCGAGATGGCCCAGGCCACCAATACCCATGACACCGACTCTATCTTGAGAACGGAGACCGTACTTAGTCAAGACTGTGTAAACAGTGGCTCCCGCGCAAAGAAGAGGGGCGGCATCGGCGGAGTCGTATCCATCGGGGATGGGAGCAACAGTCTTTGAGTCCCAGACAGCGCCGTAGGAGAAAGAGCCGTTATCAGTGTCGGAGAAACCATAGATCTGACGTTCACGGCAGTACTGGTCAAGGTCTGTAGCGTGGTCTGGTCAGTATTGTTCTTTCCTCAAAACTCTCTGCTTTCTTACCTGTGCAGCAGTTGTCGCAAGAGCCGCAGATCTGATGCGTGTATCCGAATCCAACTCTGTCGCCAACCTTGACGTTCTTCACTGAAGATCCAACCTCACGAATAACTCCAACACCCTCATGACCCAGGGCAATTCCGCTGGGCTGGTAGAGCTTATCCGTTCCACAAACGCCAGAGTGTGTGGTCTCGATGAAAACCTCGTGGTTCTGGAGCTCACGCTCGACGGTGTCAGAGACGATCTTGCCCTCGGGGTTTCCTCGGAAGACCTTGTAAGAGACCATTGTTGCGATGCTTTGTGTGCAGGGGTCTAGAAGATATAGATCTAGAGTTTTGTGCAAAGATGGGGTATATGGTTCGCGCCGAAGGGTGCTTCTGGGCTGGGCTATATGTAGAAAACGGTTGGCGATAGCTACGGTTACATAGGGCTATCGGACCGGCCGGGGCAGTCTTCCTCATCCAGTTGGCCGACCGGGGTTTGACTTTGGAATGAGCCTGAAGAAAGAGACCGAAGTGGGGATGTGAAAGCTTCTTTCTGCCTTGATATCGGGCTCAGCGAAGAGTCCGTCATTATGGACATTTTCGCATTCCAAGTTCTGGAGACCAATCTAGCATATTCTTCACCTTCTGGTGCTTCTCTTCAGTTGCACATCCATTCATCATGTAGACAACGATGATGTTTCTTGACCGACAAGTCGCTTAACATGACCCCCTACTATTTAATACCTGCCTGCTTCGGAAACATCGTTATCTTTATCCGCCCGCCCGGACCATTTGTTTCAGGTCCTTCGGATCATTCACGTAACTTTTCCCCAGCTTTGTAATCTCAGAATAAAATTTCGACCGTTGAAAATGGATTCTCGGACCGCTCACGTGGACACGGATCCGGTCAAGAGTGGAGCACGGCGGAGCCGCTTGCCTCGGCACGGAAGTATTTTCCAAGTGTACTCTGTACTAACAAGATCTATGACGATGTTGGTTCTAGAATTCCTGATAGAAGGTTCCGCCAAAGAAATCTTTTGCTCCGATCGGCGGACGTCATGTCATGCGGTGAGATCCTCAGGGTCTCGAATCCTTTCCCTTTCTCGTCAATCTGAGTTGGGGGACAGATTTGTTTTACTGTCTGGAGACTCGCATTGAATCATCTCGATTTCAATACGCATGAGGCCTTGGATTAGTAGTGGGAATTAGTGCCGGATATTCACCACTAAACGGTTAGTCTCGGAAGCTTTGTTCAAGAGCGACGGTAAGTTACGATAGACATAGATATCAGACCATGTCTTTAACCATTCTGGCGTCAGGGACATGTTCAGCCGACATCCGGGGACGAGATGCCACATATAACCTTTGTATCATGAAACTTGTCTAAATTGTTTGAATTTTCCTGTTCACTTGATGCACATCGGCGTTTGAACTTACCTGGCCTCACTCGTCTTGGCAGCATTCGATGTTATCTGTTGGGTTCTCAGGCGATGATGCTGGTGCTGGTGAGTATCAGTTGCAAGGTCTATCAACTCAAAATACCACTCCCGAAAACTTGGTCTAGACAGCACGGAGTTGGCAGCTCTGTCAAGTAACGTACATTCCGTTGCCAGCTTACGTCCTCCCATTCACCCGCCCGAGAGTAGGAGAGCAAATGTCTACAAGACAGTCGAGCGGTATATTCCATCCATCTTTCCGTAAGTACAAACAAGCGATTACTCCTCCTTCTGACGATAAGTGGCTTCTTTCAACTCATCGCTGAGTTGCGGGATGCTCTCTGGAAGCACGTGTCATTCCCCGGAGCTTTGAGTCTGGGACTTGGTCCATCAGTGGCTAACGTGTTCTTCTATCCCTCAGAATGATATGTTCAGTTGATATTGTGTCGCTACTCGAAGATTCCCTGCCCAGCACGAGATATGATCTTGCAGACTCTGGAGCACCCCTCCCGAAATTCTTCCTGAGGGTTCCAGGAACCGAGGACGTTATCAGGCCTCCCATCAAGCCAGCATGCACGTGGGGTCATCATACTCAGACAGTCTATCACCTGTTCACGTATTGCTCATCGGCGTAAAGGTAGCAAGGTAAGCTCGAGAACATTTACTTTCCCAAAGGCAGTTTTGCCATAAGACTGCTCTTTTCTTAGCGCTACACGTGTTCTCGAGTTACCTGCCGCTAAGCAGTTCACTTAAGAACTCGCGGCAACAACAATATTATGGAGTCATCGCTCAGCGAGATTAATGCGAATAGTGAAGGAACTCATTGCAAACAGTCTGGAAGTACGATGTCAGGCTCAATTGAGCGATCCTGTTGGTTGCCTAATCTTTCGTCACTTGGAAGCTTCACTGCGTGGTGATTTGTCCTTGGAAGTGATATTGCGCCGCTCAAAGTAAACGATCAATAACTCGATGCCCCGAATCACGCCACGTACCAAGCCCATAATAGCAGTGATCGGATTGCCCAAGTGGCCAGTTTCCGGGTCTTACAAGTATGGTAACGTATGTCGCTCAAAGTGTTATTTGCAGTTGAGACCGACTGAAAGAACTTAGTTAGTCGCTCAAGTGGAGGAGAAATTGAACACCGTTTGACCATAAACTGATAACCTATTTGTCTTAGGCAATGATAACACCACCTTCGTGCATGGTCGTGTTTGAGCTTGGCACATAACATCAAAGACAAGACTTGTAACCGAGTTCTAACAGCGAGCATAGACAGCAGATTAACAAAAGAGGGGGCTCATCACTCCTAGTACATATTCGGATTCTAGAGGTTGTTAGGATACTCAGTATATTCACATCAATCACGAGCAAAAGGCACTTATGTAAAAGGTGATAAGTCATTGTCGTTCATAAGCCATAGACCACTTCACCATTGGCATCTTCCCCCCTTATAAACACCAGAACTAGACCAACATCAAAACTAAATCGGGTATAGACACATCAGCTTAACATCCTCAGGCGGATGTAATTACAACACATGACAAATCTTTTACCATATTGAAACTCCATGAAACACCGTGATACCCAGATGCACAACGATTAATATGTATGTAACAACAGCCAATTTAGTGCTGCTTCAACTCAGCGGCGGAAACGGCAGCGTCGACGGCCTCCTGCAGATCGAGATGGAAGAAAGGTCTGTTGAGACCCTGCACAGCAATGAGACGAGCGCCGGTTGGGTCTCTTGAAACACCCTTCTCGGAGCCAATGCTGTTGATAGAAACGTCGACAGCCTCGATATCCTGCTTCCCGGGGGCGCTCTTGGCCTTTTCGTCAAGAGCAGCAGCAGTAGCAGCGCTGTCATCACCGCCAAGGTCGGCAATAGAGAAGATAGCCTTCCACTGACCAGTACCGTCGTGGTTGTTGCGGGGAGTGCGGGAACCGAAGCCAGCAGCAGCGAGAGCACGCTTAGTCCATCGGTTCTCGACATTGGCGAAGTGCCAGTCGACGACCTCAGGAGCAGCGAACTTGTCAAGTTGGTTGCGAACATCAATCAGAGCTTGAATAGAAGTAACGTCGACGTTGTTGACGCTGGAGAAATCGAGGACGACGGCCTTGAGGATAGGTCGCTCATCATTATCGACAGCCTTGATATGGCGGGGCTCTCGGTCGTTCCAGGGGCGGTCACCAAGCTTGCCCAGAAGAGCAGGATTAGTTCGTCGGCACTCCTGAAAGATGGTCTCGGTGAGATGGTTAAGGTAGTGAGAGGCATTGGGGTAGTTGAAGCCCTCGGCAAATCGGTAGATGAAGACACCGGGGTAAGGAGTGCGAACGATAACCTCGGGGTTGGCACCGTTACCGTGATCAAGGGGCAGGAAACCAGCCCGGAGAGAACCCTCACCCTCGCCAACGAATCCAGGGCTGGAGGTACCGTCACTGACGTTGGCCTTCATGGTTCGGACACGGACAACACCGAGGAAGCGACCACGGGTCTTGAAGAGACGAAAGACAACGACAGCAGCGGACATGGCGATCGTGGTGTAGATACCGTTCTCAATTGAGCTGAAGATGGTGACGAGTACACCTGCGAAGAAGACGATGACCTCAAGGGGCGAAACGCGCCAGAACTGGTAGACAACCTTGGGGGGGGTAATGACATCTCCGACAGCATGGATGATGACACCAGCTAGACCTGCGTTAGGGATGTAGAAGAAGACAGCAGTAAGGGCATAGAGAGCAAGCAAGACGACAATAGCAGTGATTACACCAGCGAAGGGGGTTCGAACACCAGCCTTGGACTTGATGGCAGTTCGGGAGAAAGATCCAGTGGCGGGGTAAGCTCCTAGGAAGGGACCGAGAAGATTGCTGACACCAATAGCGACGAGTTCTTGAGAGGGGTCGATAACATAGTTGTTGACACGACCGAAAGACTTGGAGATGGAGATGTGTTCAATCAGGACAACGATGACGGCGGCGGGAAGCTCAGAGACGAAAGATTTGATGATGGGGGTGTTGATCTCGGGGACAGCAGCGTGGGTGAAACCTGGACGAGTTTTTTAATTCCTGGATTGGTCATCAATTGTGAAACGAGAAACCTTACCACTGGGGACGTCGCCGACAATGCTGATGCGGGGTTTGGAGCGGTGATTGATGTTGATGCCAGCGCTGATACCAACGTACAGCAAGATGACAAAGGCAGTTCGAAGTGTCGAAATGAAGAAGTACAGCTTGGCGCGCTGGGGCTGCTTCTTGGCCATGGTGCTACAGAAAATACGGATGAGGTAGAGCATAGTCAGGGCTGACAGGCCAATAGCAGCATCGAGCTTGCTACCACCCAAGTTCTTGAGGGTGTCAATGATCACACGGTAGGTTGCCTGACGGGTGTTGACACCCTTGATGCCCATGAGCTTAGGAACCTGGCCAGCGATGATATTGACGCCGGAGCCAGTCATGAAAGCGCAAATGGAAGGCAGAGGGATAAACTCAACAAGCCAGCCAAGACGAGCGAGGCCAAGGAAAGTGACAATTGAGCCGACGATGACTGCAAGAGCAGAAGCGACAACATGGCCTGGAACGTCGGGCAGGGAATCGGCAGCCTTGAGAACGATGTTACCTGTGACCTGGGACATGACAGCGACGGGCTGAAATGTCAGATAAGGTTGGTCAATAAGATCCAAGCGTACTTACACCGATGGTGATGTCCTTGGATGTGGCAAAGAACCAATAGATCAAGACACCCATGAAGGACGAGTACAATCCGTATTCAACAGGAAGCTGTGCCAGCTGGGCATAGGCCATGGACTGGGGAACGACGACAGCACCAACAGTGATACCTGCGGGGAGTTGGCGTCAGCATACAGAGTCTCCCCGAGAATCTAACCGCACCAGGGAGTTAACTTGCCAGCGACCAAATCACCAATGAACCAGATCAAATTGTACTTGCCAACCCATGACAAGAACGGGAAGAGGTTGTAAAAATATTCTCCAACGGCACGAGCGCTGGGTGTGATTTCTCGAAGAAATTCGCCAACTGTAGGCTCCTCCTCGATGTAAAGTTCGGCATTACTGATTGAAGGCGCCGTCTCTTCGGGTTCGGTGTGATCGGCGCCGATGAACTTTTCCAAGGCAGTCTTGGCAGAATTCTTGCCGGGTTGAGACATGTTGAAACAACAATAGCAGAGTCAACTGGGAAAAAAGACAACGCTCGAAAAAAAAAAAAAAAGACGATGGAAGAAGGGAGATGAAATAAGATCCTCGGGTAGGTATGCAAGAACGGGGAGATCAAAAAGGTTGATCAGCAATGGCACAACGTGGGTATTTGAGTCGTCAAGATGTGCCGTGAGTCCCCAAGTCGGATTGTCGCTCGGTTGGTCGGGGGTGTGATGCAGCGCTAGCAGGACTTTCTCCTAGTTGGGACAAGTAGTCGAGGTAGCTATGACGACTGAAAGTCTTGGGTTTTCAGGGTCAGAGGGTCGAGGGAGGGAAAGGGTGAGCCAGCTCGAGTCGATCTGTAGGATATATATGGGCTTAAGACCCGTTGAGGCAATTGAGAAGTGGGAGCGAGGTTGAGAGAGAGATGATCGAGAAGAAAGAGGCGAGGAAGGGCCACATATAAATTTAGACTGGACTGGCCGACCACCAGCGGCAATCCGAGTCCAAGGGCGTGTCGTGTGTATTGTTGCGAAGTCAATGGCCAAGCTGTCGCTATCGTTCCGTGGACCTGGACGTGTCGCTATCCTGGTCTGGTCTGGCCTGGCCCACGCGATAGTGTCATTTCCTCTCAAATCAGCCCTTTTTCAGGCTTCATCCGCAGTCGTGACCACGGCCCAAGTCCAATGCCGCGACGTTTTCTTTATTCGAGCGGGGAGATGAGTCTCGCTGCGTGATTGAACAGGGATCAACGAAAGCCAAAAACTCTAGGCGCTACTGGCACTGCCTGTATCCTTTGTAGCCTGTACATGCGAGCTGGGGTCACATTGGAGGTCTCCTCGGACCGTCGTGCGGTGTGTCATTTCCTTCACACCCCAAGCTCTCTGTTCTCTGATCTTGTCTTGTACCGCGTCAAGCTGCAGGATTGAGGGAGGGAGTTTGCGGCAAAAAGCTGTGTGTCCGGGGCTCCATTAGAACTATTGCGTGCTGACCAGGATCTGAGCATGCAATTGTCGCGACGATATGGTCCCCGATTGCGCCATTCGATCTATAGCCATTAACGGCTTAGCTTCGTTTTCTGAGAGGTGGACGTTATTCCCGCTACGGAATAGTGGGGTTGAAGCCGTAAAAGTAAAAAGCTTTGATGATGAAATGAAATGGTCAATGAACTCATCTCATCGAGACACGGAGGGAATCGAGCGTGAAAAGTGATGTGAATTACCATATTTATTGTGTATACCATATTTATTGTATATACCATACTTATTATGTATACCATATTTATTATGTATACCATATTTATTGTGTATACCATATTTATTGTGTAGCGTATAGAGTACGGAGTATAGATATCCATTGCTTGTAGTGGGTGAGGGTACTACTGATCAGGATCCTTCAGGGACCTTCGGGGAGTTGGTCAGGTAGCTCAGGTACCCCTGTCCACCCTCCACGTTACCGGGTGAGAGCTTTTTGTTCTGTGCATGCTTCTAGTATCGGGGAGAACACTGCTGGCCTCTCAGACTTGTCATGGCTGCATTGCGCCGTCTCAGTGCCCACTTGTCCTCAGAGAGAGTAAATCATCGCCCTGGGTGAAGACTTTTTCGCTGATCAATCTCTTCAATGGCCCAATATTCATCATGATGGCCGCATCGGCCCATACCCCAACTCCCCGCAACGCTTCGGCCCCACTCCCCTTTGCTACCGGTGCTAACGTCCCTGGCGTTATGGGACCATGAATAACCTTCATCAGACTGGATATCACATCGCGAATGCCGATGTTGCTGCAGAAAAAAGCCCTCAATGAAGGAGCCAGTCTCCCCATCTCCAACCTTTATCATGAGGGTCCTTAGCCCTCCTTGTGGTTCAGAAATGATTCTAGTAAGACTACTCCGTATTGCTCAACCATCACAACACCCATGCTCTATGGCCGAGGATTCAAGATGGATCCATATTTCGGAGAGTCCAGTAGCAAGTGCACATCCATCCTCATTTATCTGTTCGTCCATTCGTCAATTTTTCCCATACCCGGTCCAGCGCCCAACCCTTGCTGTCTCTCGAAGTGAGTGCAGCGAGACAACTTTAGTTTCCCAAGACTGCGGTCGCGCGGTCACACATCAGGTCTAGACTCGAAAAAACTACAGCTACTGTGAATCAAAGAGGCTCTAGATTGACAGCTTGACCGTGACACACGTTGCCGATCTTCCGAGTCGTATGTGAAGCTACCAGTGCTCCATCAATAGCTTCAACTTACATGTCGACACACTGGCATGGTGCAATATGGCAAGTCCGAAATCTTGTCTGACGCAATAGACCCTACCATATTGCTCATATTAGTGCGTCGCATGTGTCTTTTCTCATTTCGAGGTAACGCGGATCTCCAATCTGGGCGATCATGGCCGCGTATCAGCTTGCTTCCTTGGCTACAACCTGGGCCATCGTAACGCTCTCCGCGTAAGCTTTCGGGCCATCGCTAGGTCGTCGGTCGTTTCCCGCCTTCTTCTTACGAGATCGAAACAGATTTATCCCGCGTTCGCCGACTGCATCTGCTGTTTCAGCTCAAAGATGGTCCCTTTCGTCCCCCACTCGCGCAGGCACGCGAGCTGGGAGTAACCTCGTTGACAGTGTCCCCCTTTGTCACTGCTGCGTATCTCATCGGATCCAACAAGAACCCATGTTCCGGGCCATCGGGGCTCGCCCGACCGTCCAGCTTGCATTTGGACGAATGGCAAGATCAAGAAGCCAATGTACAGCCAAGGCCTCGCCTCATCACGAAAGGCGACGCCTCCCGGCACAAAATCCGCCAATCCATCCATATTGTCGCCTTGGCCATCTCGATAGTAATTTGCCTTGGCGAACGTGGTGTTTGAGCTAATGTAGATGGGGTTCAGGGGTTTGTTATTGCGAGGCTGCTGACGTCGGTCCTTCTATCCTTTGATGATCGAATTTGCCTATGCGCTGCCGAATTTGCGACAGTTTCAGGGTGCTGCACATCTCATCTTGCGATCCAGGTCCCATGGCGAATATTTCCAGATCTTGCGCACCGTCAGGTAAGCTTATCCAGCGCCAGCACTGTTTCTGCGTCCTATTTAATCTCGCCGCGGTTGGTGGGATGAACAACCCAGATCTACCCTTGTCGTGCAGTTGGATGGTGATGGTCTAGTGCATTTCGATCCGTCTTAGCTCGGTGTGTTTTTGAGCGAGGTAGTGTAGAGTACGCTTTCGTTGTACACGGTACTCAATCCCCTGCCAAGCGACGCCCGCGTCTTCCTCTAGCGCAGCCGTTGCTTCTCCCGGGAATGCATCCTCCAAGCGGCGCCATCCAATGCACGCGAGCACATCCCATTATTCTGGGAGCTTGGCAACGCACTTAATCGGCAATACGGCACACAACCCTGCCAGAGACTGCAAGGTTATCAAGACATAGTAGAGTTTATACGTGGGATTTGCAGTTACAACTCCAATTAGGACGTAATTCGGTTCGCTCGTGGCTGGTCGTGGGCTTACGAGATTCGTTCTCCGGTTGATTCGTCAAAGTTCCAATTGGGCACGACATTGTGAGCTGAAGCTCTACCTGCCACTATTGGCTATCGCCCGTAGAATCGGGACAGGTTAATGATCAAAGGTGGCAAGCCAGTAGACATCTCATCTCGATGGTCAATTGCGTCGAAAGCCACGGCGATGGTGAAAGGCCGCCAGGCGAGTCTTTTCCATTCGTCGCGACAATTTCATTACATCAATAGATGACAGGTCGATGTGATCGTCAGCGTCAATATCGGTCGGCTACTGAAGGCACCGCAAGGTATGGGGCAACTGATCAACAATCTGGACAATCTAGATATTCCCATGCTACTCTGTAGCAGAGTTCATTATGCTTAATTGCGTCGACCCACGTACCGTCTCTAGTGACCTTCGATATTCGTCCATCCCGGTCATCTTGTCGTGCCTCGGAGTTGCGTGGATGTGGTGCAGGTGCTACTGTCATGGGTCAACAGTCTCGCAACGTTGATGCGAGGTTGGAGGAGGTTTTTCCCTCGCGTCCAAATTCAGGACCGTCATTTGTCCGTAACTTTATTTCGGGGAGTTCACGGGGAGTCGAGACTGCCGAGCCTCTCTCGGGGAGTTGGTGGTGATGGGTGGAGACTAGAGAATTCTTGATCTGGCCAAGTTGACTGGGCATCGAATTGAGACAACCGAGTGGACAGCGCACCAAGAGTGGCAATTACACTTACGCCATCTAGGCCGTTCTAAAGCTAGAGACTCGCTGACTGACCGACGACATGTTGGTTGCGGGCTAGCTGGTGGCGATCTGGTAGACCATCGAGCCAGAGAGATGATTTTGGTGTCAGTAGCAGCCATTGATAGCCTGGTCAGGACAGATCACAAGACCGTTCGTTTTCAGTTTACGTCATCTTCTAGACGACTGATGAGACTCTTGGTGCCAATTTTGACGTCTCTAGGCTTTCTTTTCATTTTGTCTCGTCAAAATGCTGCATCACCATTTTTCACGACAGCGGAATATGCAATAACAGCTTGAACCCGAAAACGTCGGGTCGATTGTTCGCCTTGCATATAAGAAAGCTCATGAGATCTGCCGAAACTCTGGAGGAGGTCAGATGTTATTAAGGATGTTAGAAAGCTATTTAGTTGTGGCCTTTTCCTTGCTATTGACCACTAAGTTCTGTCTGCCGGGAAAAGCTCTCAGCCACAAGTCTCAACTGCAATTGAGGAGCGAGACTGTAGGGTAGCTCACTTATAACACACCTGTGGGCTGTGAAGATACCATCCCGGTGACTCATTTTCTTGCCAAAAGACGTCACCATTGCAATCATTTCCGATAACCGACATTTACCCGTGTATGATGATGCTTCATTCACGTATCTCAAACTATTTTTCTCGATGCCATTTCCCTATCTGCCGAGTCTAACAACATCTGAGGGACTTGAAAGTCATCAAAATGGCGGGTTTTGTCAAGGTCTACACGGCGGTGCCGGAGCAGCTCTTGGCTCTTTTGACTAATCAACTGCCCTACTCGCTCTCCCTCCTTCGACGTCTTCAGTTTACCAAGTCTGAAAATGGCCTACGAGAGACAGCAAGAGTCATACTGGCATCGGAATTTCAATTTGAGGAAGGGGTAGACTTTCCGAAGAGATTCACTGCGGCGTATATCGACGTCAGCGGTGGCCCTGACACGCAAACGTGGATATACTCGACCCTCGAGCATCCTGATGATGCCGACACTAACGACACGGCTATCTATGAACAGCAGCTTCAAAAGATAATCGAGAAGAGTGTCTTGATAGCAAAAGATTATGGGCGTCCCCTCGTCTATGGCGACGCTGTCTTGGTCGGAACATTGCACGACTCAGTCAGAAATCTACTCTCCAAGACAGGCCGAGTTCAGGCTCGTGAAACAGGGGCATATGACAAATGGCTCTTCAAGTACGAGTATCTGCCGAAGGAGGAAATAGCTTTACCCGAGAGTATGCGTTGGGAAACGGCAACAGACCATGATTGCCGAGTTGTCGTCTCTCGAACCAATATCCCGAGAACAGTGTAAGCCTGATTTTAGCCGGCCGGAATACTGGCTAATGCTCTATAGACAAGTCCTGAGACACATGCCAAGCTTGGTAATCAAGCTCGATGACGGAACGCCTGTCTCCTGGGCTTTTCTGGGTAAGCTCCCTCGAGCCTAAATCATGCGGCTCATCTCTAATTGGACTTAGGGTTCGATGGCTCACTAGTTAGTCTCCACTGCGAGGTACGTATCTTATGCCTTCAAGACACGATAAGAAGCTAATTATGCGTTAGGAACCCTTTCGTCGACGTGGTCTTGCCAACACGCTTGCTGCGAAGTTATTTTGTGAGAAGTCTCTTGACTTTGCTGATGATGGCTGGTGTTCTGCTGATGTGGCGCCAGACAATGATGGAAGTCGAGGAATGTGCAAGAGATTGAATGGAAAACCCACTTGGAGGGTTTCATGGTAAGTATCAGTGATATTTATTATAGGATTTGTGGGCTGATAATCTCAGGGTGTTGCTGTTTGTCGGAGAGAAGCCGCCTAGTGAAAACAACCATACCAAGAACGCGTGAAATACCCTAAGGATTCTTGAGCGCGTGAAAGATTTCTCGGAAACAATGCTAGGTGCATGTGTCACAGGCTTAGTGTCCAGGAACTACACTTTCGTTGAAAAGAGGCTCGAATAGACGGTGCAAAGAGACGGTTGAGACATAGTGTAGATAGAGAGAAAATAGATTGAGGCCAGAAGCCCAATCAGTCTTCGCATTCTGGCCGAACTAGTCATGCTGCCACGCTATGATGTATGCTACTGAATCGCCATTGACCCCGGACTGCACTCAGTCGTCTATGAGACGCATCGGTGATTGTAGGATGTACACAGGGTTCACTCGAGGAACCTTCCTGTAACAAGGGATTATAGCGAAGACCCGCAATCGCAGACAACATCCAGTGTTGATCTCGGATATTTAAGACGATCGATCCGTTATCTTGGTTAATTCTTTCAGGCTAAACATGTTCCATGGCAGTTGTCAGCCTCAACCGCTGCATTACTTTAAATTCAATCAATGTGCAACCATACTGTGTCATGTATCAATATCTTTGGGTCAATCTACCATGGTTGACGTATGCAGTTGTATTCGGGTATTTGACTGTTGAGAATAGCCTGATATTGGGTATTATCCTTGAAACGGGAAACTCGGGCCACATGGTTTTAATTTATGCCAAGTTTCAGGTTAAGGATGCTGCGTACCTCGTTTCAACTGAGATTAATTATGGGACGTGATGTTGAAAGAGTGGATTTGAGCCGGAATAGTTGCCGTGGATTTATTGCTAGAGACGATATTCTCCCTGATGTTGATTAGCGATATCAGGACCAGCGACTTCTCCATACCAAGATTCAATATATCTTATCTTATATACTACCTATAATGTTTGTTACTCGGTGAAAATACCATTTGTAGACCTGGAACTTGGAACATGACGAGGCTGAGCGGAAAGCATGAATATTGGCTTGATATGTAGATCTAATCGGCCCACCATCAGCTCAACGCATTAAAATCAGCATCTCCCGGAAATATCAAAACAATCGTCCAATGGACGGAAAAATTGAGCCTCGTTCCTCGTTCATTAAACGACGAAACGCCAAATCATCGCCCGATCGGGAAAAATGGGCCGGTCCCACAAGTTGTTTCAGACAAAGCAACACCACATGTTTATTCGAAACAATAGCACGAAGTGACATGGCAAGGGTCCTTCTTTCCATATATATACCAACAACTTCGCAACAATGGTAGAGAGAATCATCCTCCAACCCAACACTCGCTTTCTATTCTAGGACACTCTTTTTTCTCTTCAAATTATCCATCATGGTTCACTTCACTTCCGTCTTCGCTGGGCTGTCGCTCGTAGCTGGTTCTCTTGCCGCGCCCTCCAAAGAAGGTCTCTTCTCCAAGATTACCAAGCGGGCTGGTACTCCCAACAGTTCCGGTATTAACAACGAATTCTACTACTCCTGGGTGTGTACAACCAAGATGCTTCTTGGACCATAGCTGACTTTATACAGTGGAGTGATGGCGGTGCCTACGCTACTTACACCAACGGTGAGGGAGGTTCTTACTCCATGGAGTGGAAGGATGGTGGTAACGTCGTCGGTGGTAAGGGTTGGTCTACTGGAAAAGCCCGGTAAGTCCGCTATAACCTTATAGATGGCCTTTTGCTAATACCTCGTAGAAACATCTCCTATGAGGGAGAGTACAACCCCCACGGCAACAGCTACCTCTCCGTCTACGGCTGGACCCAAGACCCCCTTATCGAGTACTACATCGTCGAGGCCTTCGGTACCTACGACCCCTCCAGCGGTGCTACCAAGAAGGGTACCGTTGAGGCTGATGGCAGCACCTACGACATCTTTGAGACCACTCGAAGCAACGCCCCTTCGGTTGTTGGTACTCAGACTTTCAAGCAGTACTGGTCTGTTCGCCAACAGCAACGTTCCACTGGTAGCGTCGATACTGGTCTTCACTTCGATGCCTGGGAAAAGGCTGGCATGAAGCTCGGTACCCACGACTACCAGATCCTCGCTACTGAGGGTTACTTCAGCAGCGGATCTTCTCACATGACTGTTTCTGAGGGAGCTTCTTCCGGTGGCTCTACTGGCGGTGATGCTTCTCAGGGCGGAAATGGTCAGCAAGGCTCTCAGGGCGGTGACGCTTCCCAGGGCGGAACTGGTCAGCATGGTGGTGACGCTTCTCAGGGCGGAAATGGTCAGCAAGGCTATCAGGGCGGAACTGGTCAGCATGGTGGTGACGCTTCTCAGGGCGGAAATGGTCAGCAAGGCTCTCAGGGCGGTGACGCTTCTCAGGGCGGAACTGGTCAGCATGGTGGTGACGCTTCTCAGGGCGGAAATGGTCAGCAAGGCTATCAGGGCGGTGATGCCTCTCAGGGCGGAACTGGTCAGCATGGTGGTGACGCTTCTCAGGGCGGAAATGGTCAGCAAGGCTCTCAGGGCGGTGACGCTTCTCAGGGCGGAAATGGTCAGCAAGGTGG
>VYWZ01000222.1:0-29886 GCA_008711595.1 Fusarium xyrophilum | reverse complement strand
GTCATCGGTCATCGGTCATCGGCTACATTCATTGGCGTTGATGGGCTAGTTACGTACATAGTACATACATGAGAATCTGAGAATTCATCATGTTCGCTTCGACAGCCGCCACTAGTGAGCCGACTTATAATAGACTTGTGATATTTACTCGAGATACCTCTGTAGACTTGACCAGACAAAGTACTATCGAGCCATAGAGACCCTAGACAGCAGTCATACAGTCTGTTACACCTCTTATCTCAATATCTCAACTAACTACCCGTGATAACACACACAACCATTTCACTCTCGGTCCATCGCGCGGCCTCTTCCCTCCGACTTCCGCCACTAATCGTCGATTCCACCTACGCCGAGAGACTGAGACTTGCACGAGCTCCCCGGGAGCCAGTGACGCCACTGAAAATCTTCATCCTCTCTTTCATTCCCGTCTTTTGTCCGGCGTATCAAGAGCATGTCACCGAGATCCCGTCATAGGCGAGCCGAGCAACCTCTCATACCGACCAGTTTATAGCATCCAAGCATACTCCAGTTCAATGGCTGTCAAGAGCTACGTAGTCATGTCTACAAGTTATCAATTATCAGATTTCTCCCGGTTTGATGAACAAGGTCCGTAAACCAGTATACATGTTGCTATCGACTTATATCGAAAGAATAGCATCACTCGCAAAACCACCGAGACTATCATCATATTCCGCCGCAGTATATTTATCCGGACGACAAAACTAAGTGCTTTGATTAAGATGTAATCCTCAATAACCTTTTAACTCCATATATTATCTCCTGCCAAATGTAGGATACTTCTCCCTACAGTGGTCCGCTAGTAGATATTTCAAGTTATTCTGGGCATAAGATGAAGCCCAAAATATCGCAAGAAAGATCACCCAAGGACACTATAATTCTTCGTAATCTTCTCATAACATTCATCATCTTCCACAGCCAGGGCATATATATAAGTCAGAGGCGCCTATTGACAAAGCCCTCCCAAGATAAAGGAGAAGAATCGTAAAGATTTTCATAGGCCGGTCCTTCTGGTAGGTCTTGGCCAGACGGTTTTAATAAAAGCTTAGTCATGGGAACTTGGAAGCTCTTTTTTCCAACTTATAAGCGCCCCTAGGAGGCAATAAAACTTCTAATGTCAAAGTAGAGCACCGGAATAAAGTGGTACAAAAGATTACTTACATATACCAAACCCTGACCAACTGTTCTCTTACTCTCTCATTTAGAATAAAATTTCCTACCTTCCCTGGCCGCCCGGGTCCTTTGCATTAGCGGTTCTCTATTCCTTTTAGCTTCTTATAGAATCTGATCCATAATCCTCTGCTACCGCCGCTAGATTTTCCAAGGTTACAACTTCATCTATTGCTCCCAACACGGATATATATCTTACAGCATGAGCTTTGCAATAAATCTGGTTGGTTTACGATACTCAAGATGATAAGTTTTAGGAAAATGCATATCTCGTCTAAACCCTTCTTTGCGATTTCAATATATTCATTCATCGTCTGACTTTTGATATCCTTGTATCGCCAAGTCTGTAAGTAAATAAGCCCGGCCTGGGGTCGAACAATATCAACTTCTGTACTACAGCGTTGAGCTGACTCAAAAGTGCCTCCATGGCCTCTTGGTAAAAAGCAAAAGTGTGTCGTCATTTCTTACTTCTTGCTGACAATCAGCCGTCTGCTTTCAAAGATCACCACGGCATTGGCATTCAACAAACCTAGGCGTTATGGCCATGGCATAATCGGCATTGAGTAGCATTGGCAAGAGAGTGATCCCATACACGGCATATCGAATACAGAGGAGTCTATCTATATCATATGCTTTCAGCCAACCTCATCAGTCTCTGGTCAAATACGCAATAGCTTAGCACAAGTCTTGTTTGAAAACTCAGTTCGAACATCATCTGCGATTGTGTGTACTACATACATGTTATCTCGATAGAAGCATTGTGGCAATGCGTGTCAAGTGACGTCGAACGCTCTCGATGATCCAATTTTCAATAAGTAATATTACCTGGACCAAAGACAGAACTCGAGACACGTTATTGAGATCCAACAGCAGCTGCAGTGAGCATCCTGGAAGCATGACAAGGCACCGTAATCTACAGGTAATGATAAGGACTAGGATAGGACTACGCCTTGACGCCTTCAAAAGATACAAACTTCTTCAGTGCCATATAAAGCTATGTGATAATCCAACTCTGCCTCAAAAGCCAGTAGCAATATCTCGGAGCCTTGCATTTATTCATTGAAAATCACTCCCGTGCCGCTCTCAAATTCCGGGTCACTCGTCAATCCGACTGTCTCAGTCACGAAACTGCCATGTCACCAAATACAAGGGCACCTGCATTTCATTAAAAAAAAAAAAAATCATGATTGCATGTGAGACAAGTGCTGAATAGAGTTCAGCTGACAGGCAGCACGTCAATGCTACGTTGGATATCTACCAGGATCAAGGGACGAGACGCCCCTTGGTTAGAGTTTATGAGGTTTCAGGGAAGAATATGCTCAAGATGTCAGGTTTCTAGTGATATAATTGTGTCAGATGAATTTATGCATGTCTTGACTCGGGGCAAGTCTTGGCAGACGAACTTACAAGTCTTCCATTTGTAATTAATGCTTTCAGGTCTAAGCCTCTATTCGCACTCTGTACGGCTTTCGCCTACTGGACAGGGGATGTTGAAATTCGGTAGATGAAATGCCAAGACGCGGCTGCTCCGACATGAAGTTACCGGTGGGATGAATTGTGTTTATCCGTGATGAGATGCTGAATAATGCACTTAATCCTATGAGGGCTGAGTTGAGATTGGTGCACGCTGATTATCCCATAATACTGCTCTCTTCTAGACTGCCGTATCAGTCTGTCAGATGTAGTGGCATTCGGCAGATGAAATTACGCCGTAAGCGTTGGAGGCCTTCAGACCATGCCAAGCTATCAAGGGTCTAAAGTCGTACCATTGATCATTGTGTGTTTGATCGTTAGTCATCCTGCGACCCTGTGGCTTCGTTGGGGTATGTGATCTTGAACAGCCTGGAGCGAATCCATGACTCTTTGCTTGTATTCACCAAGAGCATCTCAAGGCTTGAAGCTGGCAGGCTGTTGTAGAGTACCATCCATCTCAGCATGGTGTTTTTTACGAAAAAGTGAGAGACCAACGGAACTAAAATCAAAAGATTTGCGATCATCACTTTCGTTAAGGACCATCATCCATGGAGATACTCTGGAACCCGGCACCATGCCTTGGCACATGCTGAAATCTGACAGCTTGTTAGCTTGATTCATCTGGCCAGGATATTATCATATGTATTTGTCAAGAGGTTCATAAGTCATGACAACAGAGTGTTGATGCTGTGAGACTTGCTTCTTAAACACTAGCCGAACCCCGACTCGGAGGACCTACGATGCAAAGTCTTCTGGCTGGTGATAAAGCCCATCGTAGCTATGCCATTTCTCTCATAGCTAGGAACGTAACAAATGAACCGTAACTTTGGGATCTGCTCAGCAGGCATCGCCATGGCCGCCCAAGTCAATGAATTGTGCTCACCGGCCGAGTAAAGCTACATGATGATAGGCACAAGAGGCATCAAGTCAGGTCTGCAGATGAACCACATATTTACTGCTATGAAAATGGCGCGATCTCACAGGAAATGCTCCAAGATCCTTTGGTCACTGGATGAGAGGATAGGCACTGGGCAACAGCTCGCGTTGACGCGAAATCTTTGGCCCCGGCCCCCCACGAAGACATCGCAACGATCGTTGATCGATATCTCAAACAAGCGACAGCCAACTAGTGACGGGACAACTTACAAAAGGCCCGTTTGCTTAGCCAAGTCAATTGACTTGGTATCTATCTCGGCATAAGCTGAGTGAATCTCACTGCTTCGCCAATGCTCGTGTGCTCCACACGTCGGGATTCAGGGACAAATTGGGCTGCGATGGCTGACAGCGCATTGTTTTTCTCTTCTTGCATCTCGGCTAGGTAGTAATCGCGATCATCTCGTGATGCGATCAAGAGATAAGCATCAAAAAGTCCGAGCTTCTGCATTGCTGACTCGCGAAGGGTGCCGCAATGGTAGGGTGTTAGCGGGAGTGTACCTATCGCGTGCAAGTAAGACTTTAAACTCTCGCCAAGATATGCTCAAATGGACCTTTAATTGAGGCGTTCACTCAAGAGTCTCGTAATGTCACGTTAAAAGAGTGGAGAATTAAACAGTGAGGCCGTGTATTATAGAGACATGTTCTATTGTCTGTCTATATGCGATGTTAGATGAGATATGAGCAGTGCAGTTCTTTCCAATGATGTACTTTATCCAATAATTCGTAGTCACATCAAAGAATTGGTAGACAAAAGCGCTTGAGCGTGGTGAGCGTGGCGAGCGTGGTGAGCGTGGCGGCGGAAGCGAGATCGCTCAATGTACTCGGACAGAGAGCGCTCATCAGCAGTCTTCTCGTCCTCAGCCCCCTCATCACCCTCAAAGTCACGCTTGGTACGCTTGGTGGTCTTGTACCAGTTGGCAGCGGGGTCACCAAGGCACTGGCCAACAGTAACGGCTAAAGAAGTGTCAGATATGGTAGAGAGTAATGATTGTAGAGAATGCTCACGAATGCGGGTGCTGTGCTTGACGGCGTCGAGGACCTTGGGGATGAGGTTGCGGACTGTGTTCTCATGGACATCGTGGAAGAGAGCAATGGATCCACCGTCGGTGATGCCCTTCTTGAAGAGGTTGAGAGCAGTGTTGGTCTCAGCAGGGGTGTTGTACTCCCAGTCAAGAGAGTCGACATCAGCATTGATGACGTGGTATCCCAGAGCCTTCATGACGGAGAGGGTGTTGGCGTTGTAGCTGAAGTAAGGGGGACGCATGTACGTGGGCCACTTTCCAACGATCTTGAGGAACTCAGCCTCCAGACGAGTCATCTGGGTTCGGACCTTGGCGTTGCTGATGGTAGCAAGGTCGGGATGGCTGTAACTGTGAGGGTGTTAGCTATTATACGAACTGTCACGCAGCATACTATCTCAATGATGAAACACATACGTGTGAGAACCAAGCTGGTGACCCTCAGCGACGACACGCTTGACGGTAGCAGCGTAGTCGTTGATGTTGGCCCAGTTCTCGCCGTTCATGAAGAAGGTGGCCTTGTAGCCGTACTTCTTGAGCTGGTCGAGAAGCTCGTCGGTGTAGGCGAAGGGACCATCGTCGAAGGTGAGGGCGATGTTCCTGTCGACAGTGCACTTGGTGATGGCGACGCCGACAGGGACAGCGGCAGCGGCAAGCTGCAGCAGGCCGGCGCAGGTGGCGAGGATAGAGAAACGCATCTTGAGAATAGGGGTCATGTAGAGTAAAGGGACGTAAACGACAGTACTGAGACTAGAATAGCTTCAAAAAGAGAGACGGAGGTCAAGAAACGAGTGAATGGACTGCGGCTGTTGAGTTGAACCTGAGAACGTCTAAAACAGCAGAGGAATCTTCTTTCATATATAACTTCTTTCTCGTCCCCTTCAGATTTTCTTTCACGGGCTTCAGAGCACAGAACCGTACCGAGCTGGATCACCCGGAGCCTGGTCGTGGGTGTGGCAGCTATGAACATGGGTATCCCTCCCCTCAACCTTGCCGTCGACGTACGAGGCCCTTATGGCCCTTGATAGCGTGTACCTACTTGTGCAGTATTAGTCCTTTAGTGTGCAGATAGAGAACTGCAGCAGGTGTTATGAGTTCAGAGATTGGTCCTGGGGTTTCATCGTATGCAGGGAGCTGGAGACTCGGGAATCTTGGCAGTCGACGGAATGGACCCTTGCATTTAAATTGAATTGGTCATTGATTGAATTGTGCAAGTGACGAAAGAGTCGATATTCTTACGCCATGTTCCTCCTTGTCGTCCTCCGTCCTCACGAGAGCGTATCTCGCGGTCCAATGGCTCTTCGTACGAGGTCATACCCATGTCCCTGGTATTGCGCTATCTAATGCGGGACGATCCTCGAGCCAATCTCTTGTGCAGGGCACTGTACGTCTCAGGTACTCTTGTATCACGTCCCGACGAGTAAAAGAGTGCAAGAGGGCATTATCTATTTCCTCGTGAGTCTTATAGCATCATATGCCATGTGCTCACAAGACAAGAGTTCCAGCCACTATTGCACAGACGATAAAGGGCAGGCTCCAGGGGTTCAGGGCGGGTAGACCATACCTATGCTCGGGCGTGGGCCCCCCTTAGAAAGGCTCACTAAGGTTAAAAATTAAAGAGCCAACCTTAACGTAACCTTAACCTTAGTCTGGGCTCTCTTCGAACAGGGCTTGTCTCACGAGAAACGAAAAAAGTGAATGGGATAAAAGGCTTGGCCATCGGGCATCCGCTTTGAGTAGCCGCCGACCTGTCAGTATCCAAGGTACTCCGTAGATTGGCCTGCGAGATAGGGGACGGTAGCATTTACTACCCACCGACGAGCTGAGGAGAGACATGGACAAGGCTTTATCTTCTCACCAGAGCTGCGGTATTGTTATTGGTATTATTCTTGGTATTGGCATTGGTTCGATAAGATGCGATTGCACGTACGACGCCAAGATAAGAGCAGCCTTGTTTCTCTTCATCTCCTCGTCTAGTGACTATCTCATGTACGAACTGTGCCTGCAGACGGGATGCTCACTGCATCAGATAGCAACAAACAATAAGCCGCTTGACGTATGCCAATGTCAACCTCAACACCATCACTGACTACTCACCTTACGATGTACGATAAAATATCCTCAACCGAAGAAATTGCCAAACATCACTGCTGAGTAAAATCCCATCAACTCGACACAGTTAGCTAGAGCTTATTCCTTGACTCCAATACCCGTGCAGTCCGAAGAGTCCACTGTCTGTTCTCATGGTCTCGTACCAGACAGAGCAAAAAGAGGCCCCCGATTTTCCCTTGTTAGTCTCGCGTCGATAACCGAACTCATCCATAATATCCACAATGGATGCTTTATCCTCAGGAGAATGAGACTCTACGCAAAAAGCAAGGATCGAAAAAAAGAGACAACTACTACAACAGTATAGTCATAGTACCCGTAATAGTCACAGTCACAGTCAGAAAAACACCAAGCCGGCCATCAAAATCTCCGAGTGCACCGTAAGCCCCCTTTCTCATCAAACATGCATCTCTTGCAAATCATTTATGGAGCCATTACATGTTTCTTTTGCTGAGAGATTACTGATATGCAACTCCCATCACATCAAATGTTTCTCCAACTAGTAGCCCGAGCCCGATGACCTAAAAATGGGTATCTCCAAGCCTCAGCCGTTCGATCTACAACAAAGTAGCCCTATATTTACCTAGACGCCGGGTCCATCCAACCTGCACCTATCACCATGGCATAATGGAGACCAGAAAACAACGCACCCCATCTTCAATGGACGATCACCGGTGTCCCTCTGAGCTGGCCTTGCCAAGACGTAGCCAAGGCTGATGAACAAAGACTAGCGTTCTCACATAAACAACAAATACGAGGCACCTCGAAAAGACGTCATTCAACAAGGCCGACAAAGACCGTCAGCTGCAGGCAACATGCATGAACGGGAAGGATTTGTCCTGAGGTTTCCCAGATAACATCAAACGTGCAATAACAAACTAGGGGCTCCGATACTCCGCTTCGGGTACGATATCCTGGCTCTAGAGAGACAAGCCTGGCCCGTTCTGTTGACAGCGAAACCCCGTATGATTGGAGCGACTCGTCTCCTTCACGTTTTCCCTATGATAGAAGCTGGGTTGGTACATCACCGTTTTTCGCACATATCCATCCTAGCAGTCCGCTACGGAGTTCAACAGGAGTTTAAGACAAGAGAAGGAAGGCTATTAGACAAGGTTATCGATCCTCGAGGTAAACGAATAAATCAGCCAGTTGATTGTTTATAACTGCCAAGAATCAGTCAGTCAGTCAGTTTGTGAGTTTGTGTGTGTATGACCGATACAAGCCAAGAGTCAGTTTCCCCTCGCTTCGACGCCCAGATCCTTAATCAACTCCCCGACAAAAAAGGATCTCCCCTTAAGAACATGTCCTGTCAAGTTCCCCAACGATGCTGCCCAGGCAGTAAGAAACGAAAGAAATGAGGGTATCTGTGAGAGATTTCACGAGGTAGGAAGGTGGCTTCAAGATGTCTAATGGGTCGTCACGAGGCAAGGTAGGTAGATAGATGGATATATGGCAGCTGGAGTCGTTCACAGGTCATCCTCCCAGTTACCCTCCACTTCAATCGTTGTACCCAATGCTTCTCTACCCTGGCGAATCATGTCCTGTAGTTGTTTGTTGAAAGCGTTGATCCGCACATCTGCATCTCGTTCTTCCATCTTACGGCGTGCCGCGAGATGCTTGGCTTCTGCGGTCAGACGGGGACTGGCTTCTGCTGATGTACGTCCCGATGCTACTGAGGCATTAGAGTGAGACCGGCGGTGCGTCGACGGCTCTGTTATCGGCGATGAGATGGTGGTACTTCGGCGAGTGGAGCGAGTGGGTTGAGGTATCCTGCTGGGCGATTCTATCCGAGGAGAAGCGAGGGGGGCAAGTGACGCGAATGACGCGGTTGATGCAGGCCGCGGAGAAGGTAACGCTGCTGCGTGTGATAGACGACTAGTCGGACGGTTGGTAGTGGATCGTCGCTGACCAGGCGTAGAGGCAGAAGAGAATCGGGCTGGTGGAGCGGCACTGATGCGTCGACCTGTGGTCATGGAGGGGCCCGAGTTTCGTGATCGAGGAGGGGACGGTCGATAAGAAGGACGTCGCAGCGGAGGCTCAGGCTTGGGTTCAGGCTCGGCTGGTTTCTCATCACTCACCATGACCCAATTCCTGCCAAGTTCATCTTTCGTGTCTGTATGTCTTCGTTTCGGATGGGGTGCTGTAGGTGTAGATGCGCCGCTGTTGCCACCTTGTTCTGCGTTATCAGATTGACGCTGGTTGAAGTAATCCTCTTGCGATGGCGGGAATCGGCCGGGTAGATGCTGACTCTCGAATAGCGTCTGGTCCAACTCCTCAACCCTGCCGGAATTCATCGTGAAGGCCTTACCACCACCAGCCTGGAAACCTCGAAACGAGCCTGTCTTGCAGAACTCCCATACACGTCCAACAACACCTCCTATAGTTGAGAATGCGAAGCTACCCCAACCTTGGGACTGTATCGGCTGAGGAGGCAGATTGAACAGTTGCGTCGGCCCAGCTCCATGATCGATATCGTCGTGGGTTCGTTTCGATCCAAGCGCTTTTCGATAGTCTGTGTCCGAATACATGCTCTCGTCGAGAATACCGCTATTGGAAGGGCCAGAACTCGGTGTATCAAGCTGTCCAGCGAGCTGGTACCGCATTTCCTCATTCCTCATCTGTGCCACTGGCGTTCCAGAATAACCATTTCTATCAGTATCATCCTGGAAGCGAAATTCCTGAGATCGCGATATATCATGGCAAAGTCTCTTTCGTTTCGCAGCTTGTCCGTCGGGTGTTGCTGTGCTGTAGGGCGAAGCATATCCGTAGCTGGTGCTAGAGCTTGGTGAGATGGGTGGGCGGACCAGGCCAGGGTGCACGCCTTCTCTATTGAAGCCACTCGACATATGGAAATGCGAAGGGATTGTCATTGTGCCTGGGAGTAGAGCCTTCTGATTTGTTCGGTATGTGCGCGCACGCGCGTGGTGACAGATAGACGAATGAATGACCTTGACGAGTGGAGGCGAAGCTGTAACTCACGGCCAAGCTTAACAGCAGCCGAGACACATCTCAGGTCGTCTATCGCACAAGCGGGTCTGGGGTAAGAAAGAGCAAACCGAATATTCGGATCTGGAAGACGAGATTGCAATCGAAGGGGGGAGCGACACTCGGAGGGCGATTTGCGATGGCGATGGGCGATATTGTTGAGGGCCTCGTGACTAGGCGAGATAGTAGGTTGTGTCTTGTGATGACGGTCGCATGGAGGGGGAGGCTGCCTGGCTGCAAGCGCCCAACTCCAATAGACGCAGCCAAAAGTATGGCGCTCGGGTGAGAGGGGATGGCAACGTAGATGCACGCACAGTAAGTATTTGGGGATGCTCGCCTTGATAGTGAGGCTCGATTATGGATTTATGATGTATTGGATTAGAGAGATGGTCCTGGCGGCAAAATGTCGACGGGGCAAGTAAACAATGGTTGGGGGGCCAGCGCCCGTGGCCAGCGTTAGAGACGACGTGTGATTGGTCCGGGTCAGTTGATAGTGATCCCGGCAGTTGCTTCAACAGCCGCGATAGAGAGCACAGTCACTCTGTATTCTCCTCTGCAATCTGTTTGATGAGATTGAGAGAATAAAACCTCAATATCTGACGAATGTCCAGGTGGGCAGGCAGTCAGTCCCCTTCTGTCTGGAATGGTATGCGAAGAACGGGAAGCTTTCAGTTTGTTGCCGACTTATAGCTCCAGCTTCTTCTTGTGTGGCTGATTCCAAGAGTTTGGTCCACTTGATGGAGATCGGCAGGGTTCAGCTAACCAAGAGCATCAGAATGCGAAAATTATAGGAACGGCTCGTACCTAGTTGCGAAAGGACAAAAGGTCTCCCTTCCATCCTTTCTATACCGGATAAGAGACTGTCGGGTCATTTGCATTGCTATATTGTCTTGCTTAAATCACTCTAATATCCTTGGTTGTCATAGGCGATTAACGATCAACATAGGGGTCCTCAAACAAATCACAACGATGAGGTTCGTGGAGTTCAAGTATTCCTTACTGTCGTCAATCGTTGCTTTAACTTCTATTCACTCTATGCCTCATGTCGCGCGAAGCGCTCCAAACCCTGCGTTCATACTCCTCTATGCCATATGCCATGACCTCAACTCATTGGTATCATTCGCCCTTCCCTCTCGTAAGCCTAAACATTCGTATCCCAACACTTAGTCCTTGTTGTAATAGTTGTCCTGCTGGCCCTTTCGCTCAGTTGTAACACCTCCATTAACACCCTGCTCTCCATGAACATGCCCCTTGCTTTCCCAGAAAGCCTCCCGCTCCTTGAGAACCTCCTGGCCCCATGCCTTCATTTCCGGCAGCGTCATCCTGGTCGCGACGTACGCAAACTCGCCAAGATCGACCTTGCCCTCGCCGCGCTTCTCATACTCCGCCATCTGCAGCAGAAGCTCCATCTTGTCCACGTCGTGCACGAAGTGACTGTCCAGTGTCTCAGAGTCCTCGTATTCCTGCCAGATTGCGCGAATGTCCTCGCCTGTGGTGCCGCCAGCGACATTTCGTAGCAAGTTCTTGGTCAAAAAGTCCATCGTCTCTGCTTCGCGTCGGCTCTTCTCGGGCTTGGGAACGCCGTCTACGGGGGTGATGTCACCGACAAGAAGCTCCGCCATGTCGTGGATAAGACACATCTTCATGCACTTGGGAAGGTCGAGTTTCGGGGCGAGAGAGGGGGGCGCAAACATGGAGACTAGAGACATGCGATACATGTGGTCGGCGATAGACTCTCCCCTGTCGCATGTTAGTGACGTCCTGAAGCCACGAGACTAGTTCTCTCACCTAGAGATACCGAATCGCCTCCATCCTTCTCGCTTGGTAGTCTTGAGTCGCTCGAGCATGTGGAAGAAAGGGAGCGGCGAAGAGGACCCCTCGGTAGGCGCACCACCGGGAATCTCCTTGACCACCTTGTCAACAGTCCATGGGTCGGTGACCTTGACCATGGGTGTGAAACCCAAATCTTCAATTACTTCCTCAGGGCGAAGATCTACACGTCCATTCTCCTTCTCCGGTTGCGAGCCCATCTTTGCAGTAGAGTACAGTCTGTAACGTCGCGGGGTAGATGTTGAGTTGGTGTTGGTGTTGCAAGGTAAAGAAAGTGGTCGCAGCGAGTTGACAGTATTTTTTACGGTACGGTACGGATCGTTTGCGGCGGTCGCATACATACAGAGATGGTCATAACAAGCGCGCAATTGACAAAGGGGTCATGAAAACAAACAAGAGCCTAGAACAACAGAAGAATATTTGGTTGAGCGGGTAGTTTGCTAAGTTAGTCTAAGTTGGTGGGTTTGTGGTCCAGGTTTGTGGCATTGTGCCAGTGCGGAACTGATCAATGGTCAGCCAATAGCCCCGGTCGTTTGGTACGTCATATGTCATTTTACAGGGATAGCAGCTGGGATCTTGGTCTGTCTTAGTGTCACTACAGGGTAACGATACCACAATCACTTACTTACACGGTAAACGGTGAACTTTTCTTGCTTGCCATGTCGTGGATTACAGTTCCAAAGGACCTGTCCTTCTTCAAATAGTATTCTAGCGCTATGCGCTATATATTCCCATGCGAGATAGGGGTGCTGAACTGATTGACTGCTGAGGAAGTCCTGTTGCTATCTCAAATAGGTAGCTTTGGAGATAGGCTGACCAGGAATTGATGTGTCCTCGCAACAGAAGCAGACCCTCTCCGAGGCCAAGCCGGTTTTCGTTATAGGACTTATCACACCGGGACATTTGTAATTAATAACAGCATGCCCCAATTAACTTGATAGGCCTTGGTCTCAATGCTTCGCTCCCCAGAGTCCATGATTGTCCATCTTTGGTCCGTAACAGAGTGGGGAGGAAAGAAAACTCAGCACGTCGGTCCTGAGTGACAACAGGATTCACGTAAATTGGTACAAGTTTAGAGTATCATCTATTGAGTTTATTTCGATAACTTATCCCTTTAAAGTCCAATGTTTTCCTGTTCTCCGAGGATTGGTCACACTGACTCACACACGTGGGGTTCCGCCAAGGCGACCAAAAAGTAAATTCAGCTCCGCCTCAGTCAGAGATGATCCAATTCGGGTACCTTTCCCCAAGTATTCAACCCTCACTCCCACATGAGAATCTTTCAAAGAATAGCCGCGCCTCTTCATCCACAGGCTCGCCCAATGACAACAATCGCTTCACTCAAGCGGCTTTCAGCCAAATCCCTCTCTGAGAAGATGCTCGAGGAAGTCAACGCCACAGATCCCACATTCGCTGTTATCGATGTTCGTGATCATGGTGAGTTGGCATTCAAACTCTTTTCCGAAGATAAGACTTCTTCTCAGTCCCATTTACTTCTGTGACAGCTCAACTGACTTTTCAAGATTACATTGGTGGACATATCAAGGGCTCAACGAATATCCCCGCACATACTCTCGACGCCATGATGCCAACCCTGGTCCGTCGCCTGAAAGACAAAAAGACAGTTATCTTTCACTGCGCACTCAGCCAACAGCGGGGCCCAAGTGCGGCACTAAAGTACCTGCGTGAGCGGGACGGTCTTTTGAAGTCTATGGGTGAAGACCCCAGAGGAGAGAGCGGTCAAGATGTGTTTGTGCTGGACAGGGGATTCTCAGGATGGCAAGAGGTTTACGGAGAGGATGAACGATTGACGGAGGGATACGTCAAGGATTTGTGGGACAATTATTAATCTATTCAGAGCTGGAGTTGAATCTGCCGATAGAACCCCTACTTCCATCTCATGCTTCCCACTATGTTTTGAACAAGACTTTTCGAGAGACTGGACCAGGCAAAGGGAGCGAGAGCGTCCCAACGATAACCTCTAAACAATATGGTACTGTCTCCGTCGTCAGACAGAGAGAAGATGGACCCCATTCCGCATCACGGCTGACCTGAAGAGGATATCAGCCCAATAACACACAGACTGTGAAGAAAAGTCCACTTACAGAAACACCATGATCGGCAAACGGCTTAACCCGATGGAACCGTCTTTTTCAGCCTGCGGATTTTGGAGAACATAATAAGGATGATTGCAACTAGAACGCCCGTCACTATCGCGAAGACCGCGATGCGTTGTTGCGTGGTCGCTGGGTCCGACCACCAGCAGAGTCCGGTCGAGTGATTGGCAATGCCATATTCGCCGTCGGAGGGATGTGGATGGTAGTAGTCACTCCCGTCAACATCTCGAGCCAGGAGTTGATACCGGTTCCGCGGGTTGATCTTGTCTGGCAAGGGTGACATGGTGATGGTAGTGGATGATTGGTGAGAGGTCGAATGTTCTGATGATCTTGGATGGATTGAAGAGAATAAGAGTTGTGGTTATATTTGGAACAGTCCGGATATCGGTACGGTCGAGATGAGGGAGCTTTGATCAGAGTCCAAAGTTATAGCTGATTTGGCGGGATAAGCTCGTGGAACTCGATGACTTTATGTCTCCTGGATGCGACTGGGTCAGCCGGAGGGACTCATACATACTTTCTTCGGAACCACTTGTAAAAGCTTCCTTCAATACTCTCAAGGCGTATCGAAGCTTTGGAGAACTCAAGAACCCAGCTTTGAACACAGCCTTGAGCTTCTCCTCCATAACTGGTGAATGGCTCAAGGTAGGACGAAGAAGGGAACTCTCATCGAAACTTACACCCAAGCATTATAAAAAATGATGACATTTTTGATGATGTGTCCACATTTTACCTCCTCAACACTCAAACACTTGTCAAGCCGATTCTCCGAGTCCGCTCGACACATTCACCTCTTCTCAAACCTCTTTCAAAACCCTCATCCATCGAAACGCTTGATTCATCATACGACCCAAACAATCCTGAGGGGCGGCCTCTGGCTGGTATTTCGGCTAGTCTTCTTGACTCCATCCCAACCCAGCCTCGTCCTCCTCTTCCCACCAAGACCTCATTCACCCACAAGAGACCGGACCACAAGGTCAACAGACCACCACTGAGAGATGAGCTAACCACAAAAGGAGGCAACAAGTTGAGGTCTAGCCACAGTGCCCCCCTAGCTAATGCCAAGTTCCCTTTACCGGCCGAAGCTGCGCGCCCTAGTCGTCTCCTTACCGCTGTTGCTGTCGTCGACCTCACCTACACTCTCCGTCCCTCTTCTTTTCCTGACAAGATCGGTGACCAGACCAGCCTGTCCGAGGAGGGTCTCCTTGTCTTTATCATCATCATACTCCTTCTGGGGAGGCCTGTTTAGTGGATGTCTCCTTCTCATGCAGGGGTCCAGAGGCTTCTTGAGACGTACTGGCCGAAAAATATGGGTGGAAATGGGTCAAGAAATCCGACAGTGTAGATCTTGAGAATGCGATCTATCACCTAAAGGTTCATCCAGGCGCGTTCGAAGAGCACCATCTCGTCTTGCTCCGGAAGGTCTTGGCAGATTATGAAGATTCTTCGTATGTTCGAGCAGACGAAAAGGCTGCTGAAGAGGGCCGTCTTGATTCGATCGACTGCTCACCTCTCACTTACCCTCGGCCCGCTCGTACGGCCCTTTGACAGTCCATTCCCATCTGACCCGGAGAGCTATGCTCTGCTAGGGCCCACCCATATGAAATGCCCATGGCCGGCGGTTCGGGCGATTTGATCATCTGGTCACCAGCTGGAACAGGGTTTACTTTCTTCGCTGTGACTGGGTAAGCTTGGGAATCACTCTGCACAAACACTTGTTCATGGCTTCGTGATTGGAAGGAACTAGGCAGTCAAAAGTCTATGCTAGAAAATTGAAGTTAGAAATGTGCGAGGACCAGAAAACAAAAGCTTTGGCAACTTAAAACTATCTTCAGTGAGTGAAGCAACTCAAATACCAACATCAACCTCCTCGAGAGGCAACTCGGGTTATATAAGAGAATCAGACTCGCATCCATGACAGCATCAATCCTTTCCCTCCTTTTCTATTACGCCTCGACTCGCATCCACGAAAAGACGCCTCTATTCTCAATCGAGGTCGACATCATGGCTTTTACTTCGCGCACAGTAATGCTATGGGCGTTTATACTCCTCGTTGTCATAGGCGTCGTCTACTGGATTTGCCTCTTGTCGGCCTATGGCTGCAAATCGAACAAACAGATGGATACTCTGGATGAAGAGCAAGGAGACGTCGTGGTGAATCGGGAGGAGAACTATGAAAGCATTTTCGTCAATCCTCCCCAACAGCCTGTGCCGTCTTACACTCCAACTTCCCTTCGCGGATCTCGAAGATCTCGGGGGTCTCGCGATACTGAGCTTCCGGATTACAAACCTATTGGTACTCCTCCGCCTTCCTATATCCCAGCATGCAAGGCAAACTCAAAGCAGCCATCGCCTGGATGAGGTTTCAAGCCCACGATCTCACCGGACTTTGAGGCTTGCGCTTTGCTGCGAGTGATCAGACCTTGGAACTCTATCTTTTCACTTCAGCCACATGCACCTCGAGTCAACGGAAGTCTCATATCGTTGCTTACCAACCAGCCTCGACTTGTAACTCTCGTCACTTACTCACCGAATCATTCGAATCCACGACATTTATTATCAAGGTTATCCGCCAATACTTCCCCCCTTTTTCTACCCAACTCAACTTTCGACTGGCTCGTCACCAAACAACCTCACAGTCAATTTTAATTCAGTCAAACATCCTGCCAACAGTATCTGATAAACTGCAGCTCAAAAAACTTGATAACACTCATCATCTATCTTCTTCCTTCCCTTATCACTTCATCAATCACGGGACCAAACGAAGCCCAGCATGAACGTCCCTGTCCTTATGCACCATCGACCTAACCAATTCGATGATGACTCTTCAGCAATGCCCATCATTAGCATCATTACCTGGACTATTGGAGCCATGCTTGCTGTTGGTGTCATCGTCATGTTCGCCAAGTGTCTCTTGGGTCGTCGACATCCGCCATATCCACCATGTCCGCGTCCAACAACATCAGGACCTCCAAGGGAGGGACCTCTGTACCCTGAGCCTATAAGCGTTGCACCCCCGGGCCCTCTGCCTCCAGGTCCTCCGCCTCCCCGAGCGTACGATCCGGATCTTGAACAAGGAAGCATCAGCGAACGTGCCGATAGAACCACCGGGAGCTCGAAAGTTGGGAACCAACCTCGCGTACCACCACCTCCGTATTGTCGACGATGCTGATTCACAACTGTTGGATCATGTGGCTACTCCCCAGATGCCGAGGGATGCACCAGGCCTGCATTGCAAATGATGCCGATTTATTTGAAGAAACACACTATAAGTTGGAAGGTCGAGTTGATCTTAGCAAACGCAATTGGCTTGAATCAGGAGGCAGATGAGGATCAAGAAACTAGATAAATCACTATAATAACAGTCCAAGGAATAACTTGTACACAAAAAACTACGAACTGGTGACAATTTTAGACTACTTGTGAAATAAATACTAAAATGTCCCAAAGTTGTCCAAGTATTGACATCATGATATCAAGGGCGAGGCCTCATAACATCTCAACTGTAGACAAGTGCAATGGCGTCTCAATAGAGCTTTAGAAATGAGTAGCTAATCTTTGTAACATTGTATTGTGACGTCTTTCCACAGAAGCGTAATATATACTACATAATTTCCAGCAAACGCTCAGCGCCAATTTCCTTTCCACGTCTTCAAAAGGGTATTATAAACAGTAAACAACCAGATCACGCCTTGCCCACCCATCCTGAATTAATAAAGAAATCGAATATGCGCCCTCCCTTTTGCGAGTCCAGCCTACAGATCTCTTTGGCCTGCTTCTTCTTCAACGTGCCATTTGTCTTGAGAGCTTCCTTGAGGATCTGCTCCTTGATCATGAGATATGGCTTGGGCTGTAGTCGTATGACTTCGCAGAGCTTGACCTCTTCTAGTGTGAGGAGGTGCAAGTCTGGTGCTGTGTCTTGGGTCAGGGCTATTGGTTGTACGCCGGAGATGGGTTGGGCTGTGTATCTCTGCTTAGGAGCTGCATGGCCATTTACTCCGTTGACTCCATTGGTCACTCCGTTGACCTGACCGTTTGTCTGGCCATTTGTCTGGCCATTTGTCTGGCCATTTGTCTGGCCATTGACTTGACCTTCAGTATGACCATTCGTTAATGGCTTGACATCATCGTTGACTTCCGCAGCAGGAGTTGGTAGCAGTCGGGCAGGAAGTTCTGGGGCGATGAGAAGGGCAGATCCACTTGGTGGCTCGGGAGGAGGAGGTTGCTTAGACCTCTGTGCAGATGCCAGTCGCTCACGATCCATGGAGCCCATGGGAATTGCCTTCTGGATCCTCGAAGCTTTCTCGTTCTCGTACTTCTCGCCGCTTCGAAGGTCGCCGATACGCATGTCACGCCACTCTTGTAGCTGCGTAATGGCTTGTCGTAGGTTAAGTTCGTCGAGAAGTCCTTGGTTGAGCTCCTCAAAGTCCTGCTGGTTCATCATGCGGGCGAATGGCTTGGCTTTCTGCAGCAGATCCCTTTCTTCTTTGGTCCGCCTCTTCTCTAACTTTATGTTCTCTCTATATTCGAGAAGCTTGTGTTCAAAGATAATCTTCTTACGCTCTACACGTTGTGTCAATCGAGCGTTGTAAATATCCATCACTGTAAGCTTGAGCTCCATTTCAGGTTCAAGCTCGCCTGTCCTGGGGTTCAATCCATCGCCCGGATCGAATTGCATCAACTGGACAGCTTCTTCTGCCTCATTTGCATGTTCGGTCTCGAATTCCAAACGACCAGGCATGTATCCCTGAATCTCATGACAACTAGGTACACTAGCTGTTGGTTTTGTTTTAGGCTGTAGAGCGGGCGCGTTCTTAGCTGCATCTCGCCGCTCTTCTATTCTTCGCTTCTTGCGTGCCTGGAATTCTTCTCTGGGTATTTCGTTGGCCAATTCGCAATCGTCAGGGCTACAGCGCTCGGGTAGTGGAAAATGAAACGAGTCGACGTAAGTCGACAAGTAGTGATCGCGGACCTCATCCTTCTCACGGAAGCCGCCAATATGATCTGCGATATCGGCCCATGAGCCGAGGCCATATATTTCGGCGCCCTCAAGTAGGAGTAATTCTTCGTCGGCGCCCCATTCTCGATCAAAAATGGGGAATGAGTTTTGTTCAATCACACGAAAAGCGTGTGTCGCAGGGTTGTGAGCATTCCGTGATTCACCTTTGGCGAAACACGAGACGCAGAGATCGAAGTCACTACAGTCGGAGTCTGCGCATCGGATGCGGACCTGTATCAACACCAACATGATTAGCAACTCCATCATGACATCGAATTGAATTTAGCCGGTATATCTCCGAAGCGCGTCTTTACGGTTCCAAACAAGCTTCAGGCCACAGGCAACAGGCAACACAGCAAAAGGACCTACCGTAGATGTAATATCTGATGAGCACACATCGCAAACGTACTTAACACCACCTTCGCCACCTCTTGTGATTGTTTTCTTGCGTATCACACCCATATCGCCGGCTGCGATGTCGGACCGGGAGGTTCGTCGTTACCCCCCCTGTCTAGAAGTAGCAGCGGGTTCGACACAGCGCAAGGCGCGATGGAAGTGCAAAAGAAGATTTTTAGTGATGCGCGATTGTTGGGGACGATGACGCGACGCGAAACTCGATGGAAAATGCCGGTTCGAGGTGGTTGTTGATGGAATCGGTGATGGGTCGATTTGTCGAGGGGCGGATGTTGTTGATTATGGCGTCTACGCTTGCTCTGACAGGAGGAGCTGGTCCGGGGCGCGGATTAGTGGAGGTTGTTTCAAATGGGGAGCCAGTAGCCGCTAGCAGCAACCCCACGCTCGAATCATCACAAGTCACGTGGAAGAATACTCCCCGGGCCGCATATCCCCGCTAACGTTATGGGCAAGTGGGTTGGGGATGGCAGAAACCTGCAGACTCGAGTCCTACCAAGTAAATAAGCGTCTGACAAGTTTAGAAATATTAGGATATTTTAGGATAACGTAGCAACAGTTTACTTATAGTAGCTGACTTATTTTGTTTATTTTCTCATTTAATGCAAGGTGCTAAGTCTTCTGGCATCTAGACACTCGGTACAAGCGTGGCGCCATCCCCCATTATTGAATCTCCACAGCCTGGAAGTGACAAACTCATGCTTCACTTCAAAGGTTTATGAAGAGATGCTGAGTTCTGTGTGGTGAATCGTGATATAAACTCTGAGCCACATATGTCAACTGCAAGTAACACAACTAGCTCAAAGCTTAGGTATTGCATAACAATGTCTACAGCATAAATGCATATAAGGAGATTCGTCGACTGTATCGGCGCGTTTAATCACTTACTGCCTTACTCACCACTCTGACAGTCATCTCAATATATCTGGAATATGGCAATCTTGTCAAGACTCTCTCGCTTCTTTCGCCCCTCACGAATATCTCGTCCACCACCGCCTCCAAACCCATTAGCACCACCAGCAGACTCTAAACTCAACGACCGATACCCATCTCGTGAGCATATGCTCAGAGAAATGTATCTAGCTGCGTGCGATTAAACAAGATGAGGCAGATGCCAAAAGATCCTGGTTCTCCAAAATGTTCAGACCATAAAACTTAGGACTGCCATTCCAAGTATCAGTAAGACTCAGGTAGGTTGCCATAATTTTAAGGGTTTTTATGAACTTGTATTGACATCCTTTGACAAGGTCTAAAGCTTTCTTACTCCTTGATGACTGGTGTCCAAACTGTGGAGATTTAATATTGGGGGCATCTAGTTTGGGAAAAAAACTCCCCCGAAAACACGGCCGAGAATATCACCGTTGAACCGCGCCATTCAGGGGAGTCTTTGTTAGTTGGCTATTTAACTTACCTTGTATCGTCTATCGCTAGCCTCGGCTTCTAGCAGTAATAAATTAAAGCTGAACCCTTCTCTAAATATTCAGTGTCTCTCATCAACCCCTCATTCACTCAAATTGTCACCCCACTATCATCATGCCTGATCAAATTCTTGACGACATTTCTCACCGTCGATACAATCCCCTCACGGACTCATGGCTGCTTGTATCGCCTCATCGCACGAAGCGGCCTTGGCAGTGAGTTTCTCATGCTCTAATTAAGAATCATCTAATATGAAATAGAGGCCAGCAAGAGGCTGCTGTCGCATCAAAACTTCCAGAATATGACCCTAAAGTACGCTCATGACATCACATCATGACACCTCAATGCCCTGACAAAACCAGTGTTATCTCTGTCCCGGTAACCCACGAGCCGCTGGCGACCGGAATCCGAATTACGAAAAGACTTTTGCCTTTGTGAACGACTACAGCGCCGTCAAGCAACAGCAGCCAGATTATGATGCGAAAGCCTCATCCAATGACCTGGAATCTCTTCTGTTGCAAGCACAGGGTGTCAAGGGCGTGTGCTACGTGCTCACTTTTTCACCCAAGCACCATGTTACACTTGCAGACATGACAGCTGAGGAGATTGTTCCCGTCATTGAGCATTGGACTCAAATCTACGCCAATCATCTGACACCGTCAAACCCTCGGGCCGCTGAAGCCGACAAGCTGGCCATTTCCATGCCAAAGGACGCTGCACCTTCTCCAGAGGAGCAGTATAGATATATGCAGATCTTTGAGAACAAGGGCGCTGCTATGGGCTGCTCTAACCCTCATCCTCATTGCCAGGTCTGGACTACGTCAACCATGCCTGAAGAGCCAGGCAAGGAGCTCGTGCAAATGAGCAAGTACCGAGCTCAACACGGTGGTCGACACCTCTTGGGCGACTATGTTAAGCTTGAACTTGAGAAGCAAGAACGAGTTGTCTGGGAGAACGATGCTTTTGTGATTGTATGCCCGTGGTGGGCTGTGTGGCCGTTTGAAGTTCTTGTTCTTCCCAAGCGACACATCCGATCTCTTCTCGATTTCAAACCCGAGGAGCGACTCCAATTCGCCGAGGCCATCCAAGCAGTCACCCGACGATACGATAATCTGTTCGAATGCAACTTTCCTTACAGTTCTGGTCTTCACCAGGCGCCCCTTGACGGGACACCAGAGGAGTCGGAAAGCGCATATTTCCACATGCACTTTTACCCACCTCTACTGCGTTCTGCAACGGTCAAGAAATTCCTCGTTGGTTATGAGCTTCTGGCCGAGCCTCAACGTGATATCACTCCTGAGCAGGCCACAGTTCGTTTGAGGAATTGTGGAGGAGAGCTATATCGTAAGAATCTATAGGCATGGAGCCCGAGCATTGAAACATTAAAATCTAAACTTTTGATCTAACAACAAGTTGCCGTCATGCCAATTCCAGGGCATCTAGTATTTGCCTGCCATGCGTATATTACATTCACCACCACTCACCAGTCTCACCCCTTATCGCCTGAGTTAGTTGTACTCGACATAGTAGTCACGGACAAGAGGCATCCAGATAAGAGAGATGGAAGCTAGAGTGAAAGGGAGGTACTGAGGGAGACCAAAAGTCATAGTCTTGAAAACGAAGAGCTCACTGGCGAAATGTCCCAGGGCGACAATGTAAGTCCAGTAAGCAATGGTGTAAACAGGACCAATGTGAAGGTTATAAGCTGCGTAGCATCGAACGACGCAAGTGATGAGTGTCCAGGTACCGAAAAGTCTTCCGGCAAGGGGAGTAAGCTGATCGGTAGCCTTGGGGTCGTTCTGAGCAGGAACCAGCTTGTTGATCTGATCCTCTGGCTCGAACTTGTCGGTCTTGGAGGGGAGCTTGGGGTTGCGGACGAATTTGCCGTTGTAGACTCTTCGGGAGAAGTGTAGGGTTGTATACGTCTGTAACGAGTTTCCGATCGAAATGATGGACAGCTAGAGCGAGGGGTCAGCATCTTATTTGGTTCTTGGGTGTAAGGGGGGGGAGTGGCTCTTACAATGATCATGTAGTAGGGTAGAACACCCTTTGCTTCGGGGAGGATAGATCTGATGATATGCATTTCGACGGAACTGACGACAAATTGGGCCGAGTAAGCGGCATTCAGAAAATCTCAACAACTGTTATTGCAATAGTTGTACAAGTAAACGGCGGGTTGAGATTGGTGTAAGACGAGCTGAATGGTCTGTTTTTGGTGGGAGAGAGGGACCTGTAATCGGGGGCCAAAGACGGAGAAGCTTGGACCAACTCAACAACGTCAGGGGTAATACCACCTAAGAATTCGATTCAATTAATTGTCCGGGCCTGAGAGCCAGGACCCCCAACTCAAGAGCCGAGGGGCATCCATAGTGTCCGTACAGAGTACTTATCTTGTGATTGTCGCCTTTTCTTCCTTTCTTTTTCATCCTCTTCATACAGGCAACTTGTTCTTGTTGCACTCTTCAAACATGGACGCCATCACGAGCTTCCCCGATCATGTACCGCAGCCTCTTCAGTGGGGTCTTGCTGGCATTGGTGCTCTCTTCTTGGGATCCAAGATCCTGAGCTATCTCCAGCTTGTCCTCAGCGCTTTCGTGCTTGGAGGCACCAACGTATGTTCTTTTACAACCCCCAATTGAGCTTTACTAACAATTACGTCTACAGCTCCGCAAGTACGGAAAGCCTGGCACTTGGGCCGTCATCACCGGTGCTTCTGATGGCCTCGGTAAGGAATATGCTCTGCAGTTCGCTGCCAAGGGCTTCAACCTCGTCCTCGTTTCCCGAACCCCCTCCAAGCTCGAGAGTCTCTCTGCTGAGATTCAACAGAAGTACCCTGGAAAGGGCCTACAAGTCAAGGTCCTTGACATGGACTTCTCTCAGAACAACGATGCCGACTACGAGCGTTTGAGCGAGCTTATTTCTGGTCTTGATGTTGGTATTCTCATCAACAACGTTGGCCAGAGCCACAGTATCCCCGTTTCGTTCCTTGAGACCACCAAGGAGGAGCTTCAGAACATTGTCACCATCAACTGCATTGGCACTCTCCGAGTTACCCAGGTCGTCGCTCCTATTCTGAAGCAGCGAAAGCGCGGTCTTATCCTCACCATGGGATCTTTCGGTGGCTGGACTCCTACTCCTCTCTTGGCGACATACTCCGGTAGCAAGGCCTTCCTCCAGCAGTGGAGCAACGCTCTCTCTGCTGAGCTTGCTGACCACAATGTCGATGTCTACCTTGTCCTGAGCCACCTTGTCACCACCGCCATGAGCAAGGTCCGCCGCCCCAGTCTTCTTGTCCCCAACGCCCGCAACTTTGTCAAGGCTACTCTCGGCAAGATTGGACTCGGTGGTTACCAGACTGCTCCCAACACTTATACTCCTTGGTGGAGCCATGCTTTTATGCTGTGGTTCATTGAGAACATTCCTGGTGCTAATGGTCCTATCACTATTTTCTTCAACAAGAGGATGCATGAGGACATTCGACGCCGAGCTCTCCGCAAGACTGCTCGCGATGTTAAGAAGCAGTAAATGAAGGGTGAAAACAGTGGAAAAGAAGTAAGAAGTATAGGGATACTCGGAACATAATTGAAAAGGAGGAATATAACAGCTGTGGAGGTCAACTCAGCTGTCATGAGTGCAACCGTAACGTACTACAACTTATACAACCGCCTCGGAGCCCGCGAAGTGAAGAGTGAGTAACCTTAGGCGTTCCTTCATTTTTGCCGTGCATATATGGCAACCTTGACTTGCAGTACAAAGAGATATTTGCATTGTACCACTTGAGCTACCTGTGTTTGCCCAGCAACAAATTAACACATTCTGGAGTGGATTAGTCTAAGTAAAGCAGAAAGGTGGATCAAAGAACCTGCGTTCCCACAGACCAGTATAGCATGCTCACAGAGCTGGTGGTGGTACGTATACACGCAACTATATCTAACTAGAAAGGGAATGATTACATTGTCTTCAGCTTGATTAATTTTTATCACGTTTATTCTCAGTGATTTGAGGTTTCATGACGCGTGGTTACTCTGCTCTCAGCCTTGCACCAAAACGGTCCTAGCGCCACGCCCCAGTCGCGAAAAATCCGTGCTCCATATCCAGCCTCCCCAAGCTCTCGTCAAATTGTTTATCACCTTCAAAGCGTACTTCTCTCGCTATAGACTCTATCTCGAGCCCGACGACGACGCGACGAAAGCGAAAACCCCCCACGAGGTTTGCCACGCGATTACGAGGGACTGGGACATTGATCGTAATTCCATCCACGCGCCTTGAGTCCGTCGCTTTTGATGATCCGCGATCTGCCTACAGCGGCATAGCAACGAAACTGGTGAAGCTACGCAGGCCCGCCAAGGGCTTCGATGTTACCGCCCGTAATGTCGTTTCCGCAAACAACTCCGGTCCGGCCAGTTCCAGGCGCCTTCTTGAATACGCCGGCCGTCGCCTCGAGGTTTCAGTCGGGCTCTGATTCTGTGCGCCGACAGCTCTTCACCGGCAACGATAGCAACCAGGCCGTCTCGCATAAGAGCTCGGCGCCTGTCTCGTCATCGCGAAGTGTCGCAGCTACTGCGCCATCTGCACCAAAAACATCTAGCAACGATAATCTGATTGTCCCTACTGCGCTGCCACCTCTTCGAACCGAAAATGTCCCCCCCGTTGTTAAGGCGGCCAGGGCCATCAACGCCTGTCTCCAGTCTGATGGCCGATATCCCGACTTGGATTCGTACTGTCGACGTAGGTTACAAGAGATTGGATGCGAAGGAATCAGCTAACAAACATCAGAGGGCGCGTCGTCCGATTACGACCTTGAAAATACCGATTCTGCGATGGCCCCCTTCCACAAAACTCAGATGTACCCCATTCCGAACCAAGTCTTTGACCATTACAACGCTGGCGAGCTTCAGACTCTGATGGGACTCTTTGCCGAGATCAACCACGCCTGGGTCGTTATTGATAACTCGCTGTTTCTATGGGACTACACACACCCCGACCCTGAGCTGATCGGGTTCGAGGACCAACCGCATACTATCCAAGCCGTCGCGCTCGTGCCTCCTAAGCCAGGCATTTTCGTCAACACCATCACACACATCCTCGTCGTTGCGACTTCTTCAGACATTGTTTTGCTAGGTGTCTCGGCCACTGCTACCCCTTCAGGCTCCAAGACAGTATCTCTTTACCAAACGAAAATGCAGCTCCCCCTTCGTGGTACCGACGTTCGCGTTATCACTGGATCTGCTAACGGCCGAATCTTCTTTGGAGGAAGCAACGACATCGACATTAACGAACTTTACTATCAATCTGAGGAGAAGTGGTTTTCAAATAGGTGCGGTAAGATCAACCATACGAATCCAGGCTGGACCTCAGTTGTCACATTGCAAGGTGGATTCTGGTCTCACAAGACTCCCGAACACCTTGTCGATATCGTGATCGACGATTCGAGAAACCTCGTCTATACCCTCTCGAGCCGATCGACGATTCGAACATACCATATGGAAGGACCCGACCGACTGAACAAGGTTATTGAGAAGGAGAAGCTCCACTGTCTTCGCGACATTGCTCATATGATCAATCAATCTAGATTGTTGAGTGACCAAGTGAGCATTGTCTCGATCAGCCCTATCTCTAAGCAGGAAACGACTAAGCTTCACTTGATGGCTCTGACAAACACTGGGTGCCGTCTATTCTTCAGTGCGACCAGTGCTGCATCCTACATTTACGGCTCCTCGACAAACCTGGCCCCCCAAAGTATGCAGATTCAGTTTATCAAGTTTCCTCCTGGTCAAACCTCTCGTCGATCTACTTACCCTGGGGGCGAGACGACCACTGATTCCGAATCGACCTCGCTATCTTACAGCCGACAAGGTGCTCGATTTGCCCCTGGATATTTCTTGGATTTTGTGAGCAAAGAGTCTAACCCCAACGAGGATACTCTCTTTGTGTCTGGACCTGAGACGGGACGTCTTAAGAACACGTCCCCGACATCTCCTTTCAAATACCATGAATCTGCCAGCTGGATTGACATTGGCAGCCGAGCTGAAGCTGTTGGATTAATCACAAAACCGTTCGCAGCTGCACCACAACCCCTTGGCTTCGGTAATGAATTGGCTGTGCAATTCGACGACGCGCCTAGCGAGTTCGCCATTCTCACCAACACTGGTGTACACATCGTTCGACGAAGGCGTTTTGTGGATATTTTTGCTTCTGCTATTCGAGGTGCTGTTGGAGACGAGGGGTTGGAACTGGTCTGCCGCCGCTTTATTAATAATTACGGCCGCGTGGAGACTGTGACTACCGCTCTGGCTGTTGCCTGTGGTCACGGAGGTGACTCTAAACCTGGCGCAGCTCGTGCTATCGACCAGGCAACTGAAGATCGGGCACGATCCGTCTTTGTCGACTTCGGTGGGCAGCCTACGATGGCTGAAACCGACAGCTCATCCCTTACAACAGATTCCATCAACCTCTCTTCTCGACACGACGCTCTAGCTCTGTATCTTTCCCGATTGGTACGCCAGTTGTGGAAGTCAGTAGTCATTGCTTCCGGTGTTTCTGCTAATGGTGGTGTCACCATTGGTTCCACAATTCCCCTTTCCAAGTTGAATACTGTTCAGGAGAACTTGGAGCGCTTAAGGAGGTTCCTCGATACCAACCGTGGCCTCATTCAAGGCTTGTCTGGTCCGTCTGATCTCCGGCATGTGTCGAGTCGTCAGGAGGAAGTTGCTCTTCAGGCCGAGCATCAAGCTCTTCATGCTCTTCAGAAGCTGATGGAGAGTATTTCGGAGGGTATCTCGTTTGTGCTTATGCTGTTTGATGAACGGGTCGCTGATATCTACACTCGCCTCGATTCTACAGCCCAACAACAACTCAAGGAGCTGACATACGAGAAGCTCTTTTCTCAAACGGACGGCAAGGACCTTGCCAAGCTGCTTGTTAAGGCCATTGTTAACCGCAATATCGAGAGTGGCTCCAACGTTGAAACTGTTGCTGACGCCCTTCGAAGGAGATGCGGCAGCTTCTGTAGCCCAGATGATGTCGTTACTTTCAAGGCCCAGGAACAGCTTAAGCGGGCTTCTGACCAACCTCTCCAGACAAACCAGTCGCGAAGCCTACTCCATGAGAGCTTGAGGCTCTTTGAAAAGGTCGCTGGTAGCCTCACTTTTGCCAATCTTCAGAGTGCCGTGGAACAGTATATCGCTCTCAAGTACTATGCCGGTGCTATCCAGCTGTGCCTTGTGGTCGCCCGCGAGAAGGACAGGGGTAACACAGCCCTGTCTTGGGTCAACGACGGCAAGCCCTCCGGAGATCCTCGTGCCAACGCTTTCAATGATCGCAAGCGTTGTTACGACATGATCCATGACGTTCTGAGTCACCTGGACGCTGCATCAAGCAGTGAGCCTGAAATGGTCGATGGCCGGCTGACATTGATTGCTACCAAGAGGCTTGAGGCCTATGAGGTGGTGAACGGGTCGGATGACGAGGTGTTCCACTTTGACCTCTATGAATGGTACATCCAACAAGGCTGGACAGATCGAATTCTGGCTATCGACTCACCCCACGTTATTACTTTCCTTCAGCGACTTGCTGGCACAAACATTGAGCATGCTGACCTGCTCTGCCGGTTCTACACCAACCGAAGTCGATTCTTTGATGCAGCCGAGGTGCAGGCGGAGCTTGCCAACTCCGACTTCCCCATCAGTATCAAGGACCGAATCAGATTGCTCAGCTTGGCCAAGGCGAATGCCAACGTTTCAACGACTGGTGTTAGCCGACAGCAACAGCAGCTGCTGAACCACAGTGTCACAGAGCTGCTTGAGATTGCTCACATCCAGGATGATCTCCTGGAGCGTTTGAGAGCTGACGACCGCATCGACCCTGAGAGGGCCCTCGAGATTGAGGAAGCTCTCACGGGCAAGATTCAGGGACTCTCCGAGGTAAGTTTCAACTGTTCTTTCCTAGCCAACGACAGTTACTCACATGCTGCAGCTCTTCAACGACTATGCCGACCAAGCCGGTTACTACGACCTTTGCCTGCTGATCTACCATGTTGCTGATTACCGCAACCATATGACCATTTCGGGAACATGGAGCAACCTGATTCAGCAGACGCACGATGAGGTCATGTCTCGCCTAGAGAACTCAGAACCAGGAATGCCATCGCCCCCATTGCCTTACGAGTCCGTGACCAGCAAGATCCAAAACATCGCCCACCGCACATCCCTCGACAGCTTCATCTTCCCCATCCAAGACCTGCTTCCTGAGCTCTGCCGTTACGCAGTTGCTTACCAACAAGATGCCACAATTGGCGCTGATCCCACCTGGCCCGTCCAACTATTCCTGACGTTGGGCGTCTCCCATGACATGATCGTCCGTGTTCTGGAGGGCGTTTTCGACAGTCAAGACTACGGCTTCAGTGGATCAGTGCGAAATCGCATGATTGAGCTTATCGTCCATGTGGTCAACGACTGGGTGGCTGAAGCCCGTCGACGTGGAGGTGCCGGAAAGGGTGGTGCCATTGGCCCCTCTGTAGCCGACCTCCTCAAGAGATGCGACGCCGCCCTGCCACCACCGGGACATGGAAATAACGCTGGCGGTGCAGACCTTGCTGATGTCAGGCGAGTTCTGAAGCTGCTGAAGAGAGAGGTGGATGGGTTGTCACAACGGGTTCCGACGGGAAGCCTCAGATTTGCATAGGTAGCGAGCTGAGGGCATGAGAATGGATGGGAAGCAAGTATCAGTTAGTTAGAGTCTAGAGAATTGGGAAGCTTTGAGCAGGTAGTTGGTAGTTGGGGGGGTGCGCGGCCAGGCCACATGTTTTTGTCAAGGATGATGGATATGCTATGCTATAGGCGCCAATTGTCATGAGGGTGCGTTGTACTGTTACAGGTCCAAAGGGTTTTTTCTCAGTTTTTCTACACATGTAATTGTCAAACAAGACATGGAGGGTTTGATAAAAAACGGCGCCCCTTTGAAAAGAATGGAAAGAAATGCAACAGCGAAGAGATATGTTTACCTACCTACCTACCTACCTACCTACCTACCTATATCAGGCTGCGTCACAATAACAGAGCGGTGTCGCCGACATCCCAGTGATATTATCACCAGCACTCTAGTGATTCAGCATGGGGTGTGCAGTAGCACAAGGCAACGACAGTGTATGCAGCGCTACGTTGACTCTACAATGCCGCTCGCCCTGCGAAGTGAGACTTGGAGGCGGTGGGAGGTGGGAGGTGGTATTGGTGCGTGAGGCCTGCATGATTGTTCGCCTCACTTTGATTTGAGTGGACAGGACCAGGGCGACGGGTGACACGCCACGCTTGAAAACGAGTCGTAGCAAAAGGGCCTCACTGCATTTGGAGCGGGCCTAGGGAATTTTTTTTTTTTTTTTGGGGGGGGGGTGCTGTCTTTTATA